>WJFB01002750.1:0-16901 GCA_009870185.1 Pygmarrhopalites habei
GTTGTCTCATTCTTACTATTCTCCACTCCGGGAGGGAGGGGTCGGGACGGATCCAGTCGGACTAGATTATTTCTATCAGGGGATGTGTAGACCAGGTACAAAGTAGCTGTATATTTTGGTGCACTTATTAAATGCCATTTAATCATTTTAGCGACAATAATCCGAAAACTTTTCGGCGAAAAGATGTGCTCTGTACTTTAACTCTAATACAGTTCATGATTAAGTTAATTAATATTTCTTCTGTGCTTCATTTCGGTGCCCTTATGAGCTGCATTTTTTATGACAATCCAAAGAATATATAGTAGCTTTGACCTTACTATATATTCTTATGACAATCCACAGAATCCCTCATGAAGGGTCCCTCCCACAGGTGTAATCGGTGAGGGACCCTTTTTAGCTTGGGTCCCTTAGTTCCATTTAGCCATAGAGCATTTCTCGGCGGTCCCATGGCCGATTTTGAATCACTTTTTCTCCAAAGCTACGCTAAGCTTTTTCGAGGCCGAGTCTTTGAGAAATTTCATTTCATTTTGGAAATTGACAGTAAAGTAAGTGTAAAAGTATAAGGAAATCGTGGGTGCTATTCAGAAAAAATTGGTTCTGGGATGGACACAAACGAGCATCAGGCCATGGATGTCTCGTCAACTTCCGGCCCTGATTTTCCGCCTAAATGGTCCATTTGTGTCCGTTGTAAGGCTCTACCAAAGATGAAGAATGTTGTATCATTGCCTTGTCTTCATATTTGCTGTTCAAAAGAATGTATTGACCGACTGTTGGAAAATGATGGACGTAAGTGTGTGTACAAAGAGACTGGTAGTATTTTTTGTAAAAATTTAGGAGAGGTTTAAGTTGTTCATGTTTGATTTTATTTTATTTTAAAATTTATTTAGCATGGAGTTGTCCAGATTGCCACCAACAATTCAACTGGTAGTATTTTTTGTAAAAATTTAGGAGAGGTTTAAGTTGTTCATGTTTGATTTTATTTTATTTTAAAATTTATTTAGCATGGAGTTGTCCAGATTGCTACCAACGATTCAATCGAGATATGATTCATTCTTGTTCATATTTGAATGCAAATATTGTGATGAGAAATTTGGCCACACAAAAGTCATCTGATGTTCAAATTTGTCGGTCTTGTGTCAGAGATGCTCCAGCTTACAAATGGTGTATTGACTGTGTGGAATTCCTTTGTGAATACTGTACTGAACATCATCAATTTAGTAAAATGACACGAGATCATACTCTCGCTCCTACATCAGAAGGTATTGTGGAATTGGATGAAGAGCTGATGGAGGGACCAATGGATCGTAAATGTTTACTTCATAGTCAAGAAGACTTGTCAGTATTTTGTGAGTAGTAGTTAAAACTACTTAGTTAAGAAAATTATATAATGATTTTCAAATGAAGGTATTTTTACTCTTTCATAGAATTAATGTACGTTTCTTTTGTGTGTCCTTCACAGGCGAGACTTGTAAAGCTGCCCTTTGCTCAACTTGTATCGAGACAACGTCAAGACATACGGGTCATTCCACGATCCCACTGGAAAGTCTTGCTAGAACATTTCAGGATGAGTTTTACTCTGGAGTTGAAATTTTAAAGTATGTAATTTACTTGTCTTGTATCATTTGAATTCCCATTTTTAGAAAATATGGAATTTTCCTGAAATTAATTTTGACTTTGTCACTTTGATTCTGACAGGACAGTTCAAACGAAAGCTCAGTTGGCTGTTAAGGCTCTGGATTCAAAGCTTAAAAATATTCTGACGGAGCAAAAGACTTACATGCACAAGGAAGCTAGAGTCTTTTTCAAAAGGTCAAATAAGTTTATGTTGAACATTTTGTCAATCGGTGTTTGCATGTAATTAAATAATTTTGTTTGTAAAATTACTCACTCCAGGTTGATCGATGCCCTACTAAAAAGAGAAATTCAATTGAGAAAAGATTTGGTAGAAGCAACTCTGTCCAAGGCAAAAGAGCTCAATATTAAAAAGGCTAAAGTTTCATCTCTCGTGATTCAATGTCAACAGTACATAGACTCAGTTCAAGATATTGTAGAGAAGGGGTCAAGGTGGACTATATTGCATGAGGGAGAGTAAGTACAAATATTTGCATTTTGATGATTTATAATATACAATTTATATATTAATATTATTCTCATGATTATATTATAATCATGAGAATAATATAACAAGTAATTTTTCACTTGTAATTTCTTCCAGGCACTTGAGAAGCCAGTACAATGAATTGTCCCGTGCTCATGCCATGTTGACAAACTCTGACCAATTTGACAATTTTGTAGAGGCAGATTATAATTTTGTTATGGAGGAGAGGACCATCAAAATGGCCGAAGATTGTAATAGAATTAATTAATTTTAATATTCAGATCTTTTATTTTTAACGAGCAATAAATTTTTAATGAATACCTATACATCTTTTCCAGGGATTGACAAAATTTGTCAACCAATGTACACAAGAGTCAAACCAGGTTCAGAAGACGAAACCACTGTGAGTCCTATACTTTCCGTCCAAACTAACGGTGATATCAAAACTCAGCCCATCCCGATGGACATTGATGGTATTATATTTAAAAAAATTTTAAAAATATTTCTCATTGTATAAATTTTCGTTTATAATATGCTGTTCTTTTTAATGAACCAATTATTTTACTGTAATATTCTTTGGTTTAATGAACAGCAGACCTTGCTTCTAATGGAATAACACCGAGAGTATCAATCAGAACAAAACACCATAATGACTTGTTGCAGTCAAAACTACGATCACCTGACCGAGAAAGTGTTCAAAAATCAAATTTGACACCAGAGAAATCACTTGCTAATACTACTCCAACTTCAACAACCACTGTCACAAACAATGATAGTAGTAGTAAAATTACAGGGAGTCCCATTGACAAAAAGTCTCCTCGTAAAGTTGGAAATAAAGTGGAATCTGTACCATTAGAAGAAGCTGAAACTCAATTGTTGGAAGCATCCATGGAGGAAGAAGTGAGAGCAACCAGAAGATCAGTCCGGGTCCCAAAACATTTTGAAAATGAAGAGACTTCTAGTCCAGTTGTGAAAAAAAGTTCCCGGATTGCCTCAAAATCAACAACGTCATCACCTGCTCCTGTTGTTGTGTCCTCTCCTCCTCGGGCCACCACCACCACTCCGGATGTAACCAAGAGTCCAGTTGGATCTCGACGTAGTAGTAGCGCAGCTGGGTAATTATAAAATTTTGTGAAATCATTTTACTCAAAACGACAATCTCGTATAAACCACAAGTTAATTAAATTGATATTATATGTTTCTTCATACATAGCAAGAAACAAGTTGACTCAGTAAAACCTGAAAAGACTAAAGGTAGTCCACCAACAACTCCAAGAAAGGCCGAATCCCGAGGAACGTCTACTGACACTTCAAGAACTCGGCGTCACTCTGGCTCATCTGAAACATCTTCATCTGTTGCTACAAGATCCAGAGAACGATCATCCAAACGAACCAAGGTGAACGATACAGTCCCAGTCAAAGTTGAAGCCAAAGTTGAAGCCAAAGCAAAGCCTGTTGCAGAAAAGAAAACTGGTGAGAAGGCAAGGAAATCACGTGGTCGTGCTCGGCTTACAATGAAAGCAAGACGGTCTAAAAAGGCGAAGGAACCGTCGTTTCTCGACAATGTCGTCATTGGTAACTTATCCCCTATTTTCTAATTACATTTCTTGTTATTATTAATACCTAGGACTGTTCATTTATCTTTTAATTTCCATTTCAGACACTGATGACGTTCCTGGGGAACTCAAGGAATATCCCATTTTGAGGGAGGAAAGAATGAAAATAACAATGGAAGATGAAAATGAAGACTACTGTGCTGTGTGTTTGGATGGTGGTGATGACGTACTTATATGTAAGTAATAGAAGCTGCATATTTCGTTTGAAATTTTACTTTTTATAGATAACACATACTTTCAATGCTAATTTACACTCTTTTACAATTATGTTTGTATGTTTAGGTTGTGACAATTGTCCCAAAGTATTTCATCTAAAGGTAAATATGTAGTTTTGTGAATGAAATATTGGTTTCAAACTTTGATTTCAGAGATAATATTGTACAGTGTGGACTTATTTTTCTTTTATGCTTTTTTAAAACAGTGTCATGTACCAGTCATTAAGGGTATGTAATGTTTGTTTATTAACTGGCATTAGGTTTTCCATTATTATGAACTTGTTATTTTCACTTTACCTTGTTGCCATTACAAAATTACACATATTTTGTTTTCAGCTGTTCCGGAATCAGACTGGCAATGCCTATTTTGTACATCATATGATGATATTCTTGCGAGATATCCAGCACCAGAGCAAGATGAATCCGACGATAACATGGGACAAACTAATGTTACTGAACGTGAATTTTATATCGCATGCAAATTCTTGTGTGAACTGTACAAAGTTAAAGAAAGTCTAGCTGTGCGAGGCTTTTATGACAAGATGTTTAAGGTAATTTTTATAGAATTAGTTAAGAAATTGAAGAAAATATTGATAAAATAAATCGTCATTTTTATTACTCCTTGTTATGATATTTCAGCAATATATGAACCAGCCAGCAGTCTCTTTAACTACAATGAGACTACGCCTCGCAATGGAAAATCCCACATCATTTCCTAGTGCTTTGGAACTTGTTCAAACATCAAGGAAATTATTGTACCAAGCGAAAATGTTTTACTCTGTAAGTCTTTAACAATTTTTTATATTTTCAAAATTTCATTATAATTCAGGTTGTAACCCATTTTTCATGGTTTGTTAAAGGCCATTTCTAAAGAAAATAAACCTCATCTGGACAAGTTTGAAGAAAAATATGAAGAAATCTTGAAAACATACTTCCCACTTCTGACAGACTTGAGATATGATCCAGAAGCGGATACAGAAGCATTGCCTTTAAAATTTACGGAACATGCCAAAGGGATATACGAGGACACTCCAAGTTCCTCTAATACTAAGGCGAAATAAAGTTTTGTCTACAAAATTAATGTAATTATCACAGCTTACAGGTATGGTAGAAGAAAATTATGAAAAACTAAATGCAGTTAGCTATTATACAAAAGTTGTTGTCAGAAATCTAATGGCACATGTTTAGTTTGTTTATTATCTAGTAAGTACATATTGTTGTTGTTACATTTTTTCCATATAAATGAATAATAATACACCTTTATTGACAGGCAGACACATACACTAAGTAAGTAGACAGATCCAAAAAAACTAGAATAACATTTGACAATTTAAAGTAAAGAAGAAAGTAGGAAGAAATTTTAAATTGGGGTCACAGGGTGACATAAAAAAATTTGATCTACAAAGGGCAATTTCATGCTGTATTACAATCAGCTACTAGTAACTATGTTAAAATCTTACTATATATTGGTCCATCAGCCATAATGGAAGTATGCATTATGCAAAGTTTAAAATTATACTGATGGACCATAATATTGTATTGTGACTAGAAGCTTTTTACTAGAAAAAACATTGTAAAACATGTTAAATGTTAATTATGATACAAAGAACTGAATATTATTTTGCTCAATGACCTTATTTGTTGGTTTATAAACATTTTTATATACGAAAAGTAGAGAATTATGATTATTGCAATAAAATTCTATTGGAATTGAAATTAGAAAGGATGTTGTTAAGTAGACAAATTAGAGAAAGGTAGTTTGGTACGGAATGAATTGATATAATCTATTTAAACTTGGTAAATTACATTCAGAATGCTACCAATTAGTCCACTCACACTCTAGTTAAATTAAAGTGTCCTATTTTCCAAATAGTAGGTAAATCTCCATCTCATTCATCAAGTTTTCATTCTTTCACATTCCGAAAATCCCCACTCCCACTAAACTTACAATTAACCAAATTGGACAAAGTGAAAAGAGAAGGAAACAAATGAGAGGTGATCTCATTCTCTAACACTCCCTGATAATGTGTACTACACACTTCTTATATGTGAAGATTTTACGTATAGATTGTCATATTTTTAGACAGAGAGAGAGTGAGAGAGAAGTAACTGGGGTTGATAATGAGGTGTATGAGCATACGACCGTAAGGGCCATAAGAATTTTACTCGGATAATTACTCTCATTAGACTGCCTTCATTACTATCATCATCACCATCATCATCAAGAAAGTAACACTTGAAGGAATGGGAAGTATCTAACCAAGAAACTATAATAATAATAATGTAGCCTTTTCTTGAAGTTTTCCAAGAAGTATTCTTCTTCTTCTCTCTCCTTTCTTTTGTAATCTTCATTAGAAGGAAGAAAAGATTTCACACTTTCTCCAAGTCTTGTTCTGTTTTTAGATTGAACCGTGAAAGTACCTCTTCCATTGTAGGACTTGTATACGTGTGTGTGTGTGTCTGTGTGGATAGAACAGACTGTTCTATTAGAAATTACATTGGCCGTTGGCTGTGTAAAACCCTATAAGCTCTCGGCCCCAGACTTGACATTGACACACACACTCTCACTCTCTCACAGTGGTTGGCTCTTTGACTTGAGGCTGACAACTACCTTTTTGCTAGTTCAGCAAATACAATGACAAAATGACGACACGTTGTGTGACAATAGCCTCTCTTCTCCTTCCAGAGTGAAAAGAGAGAGAAATCCATGCTGGACAACACACCAACAGGTTTCAATTATTTTCTGCCGGATTTTCTTTCCTCGTTATTTCAGTTGAGTGAAGTTGGAGTTGTGTGTGTGTGGGGAGTGGGGAGTGGGAATATAATTTTTTTTCTCCCTCTCTGATTCCATTGATCATCCTCTTGTCATCGTCAACTTGATGCTCACATGACTAAGTCCAGATAGATCTATATAGGTAGGTTATGTACTGACTCACACAGTGAAACAGCTCAGATTTCTCCACAAGACTTTTCTCCCCAGTCCTTTTCCTTTTAATTGTATAAATAAAAATATAGCCTCTCTACTCTACTTTACCTTTCACATGGTGGATATTGTTCAATTTTCCGCAACAACAACAACACCAAAAATATATACTCTACCTATTATATATATTTTTTGATTCAACTTGATTTACTAAAAGGAGTGACTGGTGGTGAGAGTTAGAAGAAAAAAAAATCAATTATTTTCCAAAGTAACATGAACAACACATTGATATCCCTGGTAATGTAAGGAGAAAGAAGACTCCATGCTGTTAAGACTAGGAAGTTGCAATAAAAATGAAAATAAACCGAACCTCCTACTTTTCTCCCTCCTCTTTTCAGTGATGATCAGACACACACACATAGAGAGAGAGAGAGAGAGAAAGTGGGCAATGGGAAAACTGGGATGTAAGGCGAATTAATTAATTCTTTCTCAGTTTAGGTACACACTTAGCGTGAAATGGAACGGGATAAAATCCGTCTGAGCTAGTCACATAAAAATTACATTTAAACACACACACACATGGGGAGGGGAGGAACAAGGAAATCTACAGGAGATGTGGAGGAGGATAATATGAGATAGAGAGATATTGTGTGATAAAATTTATACTACACACGTTGATCCACAGTCCAGATAAAAATGATTGCCTCATAGAATCCCATCGTCTGACCAACTATCTCCCATCCTCAGTGTCTTCTCTCTCTCTCTCTCTCTCTCTCTCTCTCTCTCTCTCTCTCTGTGTGTTCAGTGCAAAAGTGTGGGGTAGTTGGAGTGATGGTAGTGAAAGACGGATTCGTAATAAAGAGAGGAAAAGAACGAGATTAAGTGGCGTCGCAACATAAAGTTGAAAGGGAAAGCATGGACAATGACACACACACACACACGTATATACACGGGGGGGCGGAGGCGGGTTGGAAACCAGTGCAGTTTTGTGACAGTGGTGGTGGCAATGAAAACTGAAAACGCCCTGACATTCATATAAAAACGTCCGTGGCAGTTATTTGCCTATAAAAGGAGAATAAAATATAAAATGATAGGTGAAGAAGAAAGTATCGGAAGACTACCCCCTCGATGACACACCAGACACACACACACTGTACATACGAAGGGAGGTATTGGATGTCGAAATTTGTAACTCAACATGTAACTTACATCTATGGTAATAGTAAAAGACACACACACACACACGCATTGAAAGACGAGCGTCAGTTTTCTTTTCTGAATTATAGCTGAGGGGGTGACTCGGTTTTATCTTTGCCCTCTCTCTCTCTCTCTCCGTTCCTCTGTCTTTACGATGAAATAGAACATCCACCCTCTCATCTTTTCCCTCCTCTTCCTTGTCTTCATTCTCATTTCATGTTCATTTTGATGCCCTCACACACACACACACTCACGACACAGGAACATGCCACAGGATGGGACGGAGAGAGAGAGGCCGAGTAGGAATTACCACGGTACAATATCTGAATGCAAAATATTGCCTATGGCATCACTCGCTATAAAACATTATCCAAACATATTACTCCACACACACACCCACTTCCCAGAATATTGGGAGAAGAGGGGGACATGGTAGAAAGCCACCCGGGTTCCACACACACACACACACACATGTATGTAGTGGAGTGGTGGATGAGGAGTAGCTCCTATTTTTTCATCCATCAAACTCATCCGAGACTGACCCTCACATTATTTTTCATTCTCGATATTATCTACTCACAAATTCTTCCAATATCCATGTCCATTCGGCAGAAGTGAATTTCTTGAAGAATGTACACGACGTTACATAATACACACACACACTTAGAGAGTATAGAGTAGAGGGTAGAGAAGTGTGGGAAGACAGAATCTGTTTTTTGTACAAGAGCCAAATGTAAACAGCAGCTGTTCCTTTATTCGGTCTTCACTCTATATATTTTCAACACTCAAATATTATATATAATATTTATATATAATTATTATTATTTATTATTATTATACATATATGTATACAGTACAGTACTTGACATGACATGACACATGATATTAACCTTTCCCGGTATTTGATACTAAAACAAAAGTCACTAAAATCATTCATATTTTTCACAAGGGCAGTGCAGCAAGGGCGTGTGTGAAATTTTTTGAAAAATTCCCTGGATGGAGAGGAGAAAAGGAGGAAGGACAATTGTACTCATGATTTGTTGTCCATGCCTTGGACAAATGACAAAACTATTACTATTGTAAATGACACTGGCCCTTCGTTCTCACAATTCAAATAATTCTGAATCCTCAATTCTTCTCCCTGGTCGTATACACGACACACACGTGTGTGTGTGAATTGAGCCGAAGGGAAGTCAATGATGTTCTCAACTGACTGTGTCCAATCTTCTGTACATACCAGTCTAGATAAGTACTCTGGATATGTGTGTGTGAGAGAGAATCTTGGGAGTACATTTAGGGGACTTGAACAGTTGAGGAGGAGAAGGGAGTCTCCTCCCTTCTATTAACATTGTCCTACTGGACATGATGTAATGAGGAAAATATAAAAGGTAATGAAAAATACGAGGATATCATCAGTATTGTCTACTTCTTCCCATCTATTATAATTATTAGTGTCCTCCTCCCTCACTCCACTTTCCCCTCCTCCAGTCTACCCCACACACATGTGTGTGTACGTGTGTGTGTAGAGACAGTAATCGCAGAGGGATGTAATGCCCTTCACTACACTATGGTCAAAGATAGAAAAGAGGGGAGGAATTGCAATGAACTGTCATCGAGGAAGGTTTAACAGTAAGCAAAAAACAAATAGATAAAAATACCGACTATGGATCTCCTCTTCTCTCAGGGGCGGAGAAGATGAGGGGTACTAAAATTCATGACCTCTCTCTCTCCCACCGAATTGAACTCACCACTGTACACTACATACATTTTTGGAGCTAAGTAAGTGAGCCGTGTGAGTCCTGGCATTTAATAACTTTTTACCCGACTCTCATCCAACCATTCATCTCCTCCCTCCTCTTCCTCCTCCTCCTCCTCCCTCATGTATAGTTATAAATGCTTACTGTTATTACGGGCCCTAAAAGCCCAAAGTCTCTCTCCCTCCCTCCAACATATAAGCTATGAGGGTATTTACTATTTTATATGAACAAACTTTCATCCCTCTCTAAATCTCTCTTGGTCGTCCCTCTCTTTCGACTCCCATGTTTTCACTCAATCAAATTAAACAAATTATACTTTCTCCTTTATATGGCATATCTCTTACATGCTTATGTGCATACGTGAATGAGTAACAATCCCTCTTCCACAGCAGATATTATTTGAGAACAAGAGATTTTTTTACATCCGTATCCCTCCCCACTGAACAAACTTGTGACAATAAAATTATGAGTCAAGTCGACTGGTGCGACTGGGATGAAAAATTGCTTACCTTTTATCAAGATCAGCAATCAGGGATTGTGACGTTCCCTCCTCACACACACACGGTGTGTGTGTGTGTAGTATGTACAAGGGTGTGAAAGTAAAAGTTTTATTAACTTTCTCTCTCTCGCTTTCTCTCTGATCGGTCGCTGTTGTCCGACGACAGAGAAAAATCAGGCTTTGGATCATTCTGGCTCCTTCCCAAACACACACGTATGAACTGTACACATTACACACACACACAGCCTTTTTTTCTTCCAAGAAGTAAAAACTCCAGCCTCTCTTCAACATTACAAAAATGGTTGAGGATTTTTGAGAGAGAGAGATCTAAGAAAAAGAGAGAATCTTGAGTAAATCTCTGTTTTGGAGGAGTGGAGTACACACACATTTTTAGAATATCTGTACCGTACTTTAACATAGTAATATGATGAATGACATGGATTGGTACTCGTGGAGAGAGATGAAAGCAGTTTCATCACACACAGGCAAGCTAGTAAAAAATAAGAAAACATCAAGTGAAATACTATAAATTTTTAAAAGTGGATATGACAGACACACACAGTACAAACATGACAAATATAGATCTTATAATATCATAGCTTGTCTTACTACAAAAATCATGGTTCATATAATACAACATGTTGTGTGTGTCTGTGATCCCTCCCTGGCTTTTTGTCATTCTGTCGTCTTGTGTCTCTGTCCCTGTCCCCATATTGCATAATAATATAGACGAAAGGAGGAGGAAGACTGTAACTCCAGGAAGCCAAATTCTTGTGACTCATTCTCATTCAGATCACTAGGAGTGAATCTTCTTTCCAGATGAGAAACTCCACGTCCCTCTCTCTCCAGTCAATATCAATATCTACTTCAATTCAACATTAATATTATTCCAGTTTGTTTGAACTGCAACTCAGATACACACACACACATACATCCACACATAAAATGTCTAGTCAAAATCTTGTACGTCGATCACGATCAAACCACGACGGTCATATTGTATTACGATTTTATTTATAACATTCATTCCTTCGCATTTTATTTTATGGTGAGCAGAGCTAGAGCAGAGGACAGAATGTACGTTCAGTAGTAGTAACAAGTTTTATTTTCACAAGGAAGGAGGAGAGAAAAAAAAAGTTTGTCGTCAGCAGGATTTCTGATACATTCCGGATATACACTCTTCTCTTCCTTTTGGTCATGAATTGCCAAAACACTCACAAAGAGAAAAAGGGAGAAAGGACGAGAGAGAGAGAGTGAAAGTAAATTCTGGAATAATATCCACCCTTTTGAAATAAAGGTATCGAATAATAATATCCTGTAGTACAAGTACATTATCTGATTTTTTTCGAAATGTGATTTTCTGTCTTAAATCCGAACACACAAGGGAAAAATAAACTACAGTAGGAGGTACAGTATTTTTTTGGTTTACAACTACAACTCAGATAAAAAATTCGAGTTACACCATCGCCCACAAAAATATTATTATTGTATTACGACATATTTCTCTCTCTCTCTCTCTCTACCCAATAAGAAGCTTATTGAGTAAAATGATTCTAAAAGGGGAGAAAGTAAGTTAGGTATAGAGCTTTTGTGTGGGACAAACTACACTTTAATATAATATTTAGACTGTTTCTGCTCCTATCTTTGTATGGTAGGGAAAGGATTGTGTCTCTTTTTAGCAGTGTTAACATAAATACATTTATAATATTATATTTTTGTCCTGTCTCGACAGTCGACACTCATTCAAACGGTGGTTTTGATTGTGGAACCTCAAATCTTGTTGTTGATTCCGGTTTTGGTCCTTTTGTCCCTCCCAAACACAATCATATCGTATGAAGCTGTGGTGTGTGTGTGTTTCACAATATAATAGTAATGTCCACATTATGCTACACTATATTATGTTACAAAAGGTTTTTCCCATATTCTGAATGACGTCAAACTCAACTCAGTTCAACCGTTGTCGTTATTATCGTTGCCACAAGCTTTCTCTCTCTCTCTCTCTCTCTGGAAGGAAGGAAAACAGAGGGAGAGGGGACAGAGATTGACGAAGAAGAGGCTCAAGTTAATCAAGTGAAAAACTTCCCTGATTCTCTTTCCCTCCTACAGTCTACAACAGACAGACAGACATATCTGTACAACAAGGAAAATACAGTAGAAGAGGACGAAAAAGAGAGCCCAGCCCAAATTTTCCTTTATACCTCAACAATTCCGTTATCAGCTCGTCTTCAGCTTCCATGACTCTCCAAAGTCGGATACTCCGAACTAGGGGCGGAGGAGATGGGCGAAGGACACAATAACAAACCCAAAAACCTGAGAAAGACAACAAGAAAAAGGGGTGCAAAATTTTGACGGGGTCCATTAAATGTCCTGGGCAGGCAAGAGAAAATTATACAAAATTATTAATACACTGGATCACCAAGGAAAACGAAGAGTGGTCCTACAGAATATGGGCGACCGTTCGATTGAGCTGAAACTTGGCAGAAAACAGCCGCAAACCTTCCAGACTAATGTTTAAATGGACAAATTTTAGGGCGATTGCTTCCCTTGACCTACAGAGGTCAAAAGAAAAAGAGGTGGATCCACAAGAAAAATGTTTAACTTGGACGCCACTTGTTAATATTTAGGATTACTGGTTACAAAAAATGCTAATTTAGCACGTAAATGGACGTGAGCAGCGTTGAAGTCAAACATTTATTTTACAATTTCCCGATTTAAAATGTCAGACTTGGACGCCGTTCACACCCATTTCAGTGTTAGACTTTTGTGTGCAGTTCCCACTAATCTTAAATACAAACAAGTGGCGTCCAAGTCAAACATTTTTCTTGTAAATTTGCCTTTTTACATTTTGACCTCTGCAGGTCAAGGAAGGCAATCACCCAAAAAGTTGTCCATTTAAATACTGGTCTAAAAAAGCGTTCTCCCAAGTATTCAGCTCAATCCAACAGAAACGTATTTTGCCACGTTATGCCGTTCCCATCCTTAGTTCTTGGAAGGAAAAATTGCGAAAATTGAGAAAATGAAAAAAATCGGAAATCCAACAGAATAATTTTTTACCGCGTCAACGTTTTCTGTCACCAAAAATGGCTGTAGAAAAAAAATTCTTACGCAGATAAATTGGTTCAACTTTTCTCACTCTCTCTCTAGTCAACAGTCAACGGAAACGTGGATGAGAAAATTGTTGAAAAGTCAGGAATTGACAAGAACAAATTCTAATACTGGATAAAAAAGTATTAAAAAAAAGTGGATGGAGAGAGAGAAAGTCTAATAAATAAACTTTACATAGTTTTAAGCTCATATGTACAAAAAGCTGAGAGGAGGACATAAAGTTCAAAAAGTTTATGTTTTATGTTTTGGAAGAGATAATTAAAAGTTTTTGAAAAAGTTTTTCAATAATTTTCTAACCTCCCCCTCCCTGTCAAGACGTTGTTGTTCTCCACAAACACACACATCCACACACACAACTGGGACACACATTGGCAGATTGACATGGTCTTGTCGTGGTTTTCCCTTCATTCTGAATCTAAATAAATTTGTTGTTGTGAGGCTGCAGAAAAGGGATTTCTGGGTACAATTCAAAATTACGACTTTTAAAACAAACTTATTATAATATTATACAATTTATAACAAAAACTCTCAATCCTCCCGTTTCCGTTCTCTCCGTCGTTGTGGTTGATCAAGGAGTTTTGGAGGGAGGGAGGGAGGGAATTAGGGATGGAAGTGACTAATTAGTTTTTCTTCCGAAAAGACGTGCTCCAAGACACACACACAGACACACACGCACACCACAAAATTCCTGTGGGCTCATAAAGTACAAGAAGAGGAGTAACTGTCATTAAGTCGACGACCATCTTTGTCTCCCTTGACACTTGACAATTTGGCCCCCTCCGAGTCAAACGAGAGGAGATGAAAGATGACGATGCAAACTGTCTAACAGTGAATGAGCGTGTGTGTGTGTCTTTCTGTCTACAAAAGGAACACTAATAGTTGTCATTTGTCCTCATCCTCAGCCATCATGTCTGTCAGTCAGGAGATCCTAATTTTTATTGTTTTTCCCGTCCATCTGTTATGGTCCGGAACTAAAATTAATTCATACTTTTATTGTCATTTAACTCTGTCACCCCCACAACTTTTCTAATTAGTAAATTTCCCGGGATTTTTTTCCCCACTTCGTCATTATCAGTCTCAACCAAGTTTCTCTTTTCCTTCCTCTTACCCGCATAATTCAAAGTCCCCGGCTGTCAAAGGATGTCACAATTTTTCCCATCTGTTCATCCCTCATAATCCTCCTATCATCCACATTTACACGACGACGACACACGTACACAAAAAAGAGGGGACGGAGAGAAAGAGAGAGAGAGAAAAATCATCAACTTAAAAAAATCGCACTTCAATTTCCTTCGATCCATCGCACTGAATTAAGGCAACCCTCCGGTCACCGAACTCTCTCTCCCTCCGTCTCTCCCAGTCTCCGGGTATTTACAGAAGAGAGAGATCCTCTCCCCGGATTCCCCCGTATTCGTATCAAAGTAAATCTTTTGATGTTCATCCCCTACTCAATCCTCCATCAGTATCGGAGTGAGACACACAGAGCCAACGGCCATGAAAATAAAATAAATTCACTCCTTCTCCTTCCACACACACACACACACTCTATTGATTTGTTTTTAACACAGGGAGACGGAAAAGGTCGTGACGACAGACTGTGTGTGTGCCCTGTCACTTTTTGGAGGAGGAGGGTGAGTGTCCCGACCCTTCCTTCCGCTTTTTCCTTGGATCCACACATGACACACACACACACCACTTCTGGTTTTAATTTACTTTTACTTTAACAAATTGTACACACAGGAAGAACAATAAATGAAGAATTTTTCAACTCCCCTCCTTTTCCAGGGTTTTCCTGCTTGGAAAAACTTTTGAAGTTTTTCCAAATTCAAGTAAGTAAACATCGGGGAAAAATACGGAAGAGGAGGGGAAGATTCTCTAATTTCTCCTTCCCTTGGATTTTGACATTGGAAATTGAAGAAATTCAATATTTTGTTCAATTAACCCGTCTAATTTCCATGAAAAAATGGGTTCTCATTTCATGCCATTCGATTCGTGGCGGCCAGTGCAATTTTCTCCATCATCTCCAATTTTTTGACGACGCGAGAATATAAAAAAAGGGATATGAAATTTTCCTTAATGTGGATTGGCATCAAAATGCAGAAGAATCAAAAAACTCTCTTTCTCCCTCTCCCTCAAAGTAGTCAGATCAACATGCACACACAGACACACACATCCGAGAAACCATCATCGATTGTGTCTTGATTACACAAAATCCGAAGGACGGGCATCCTTCCAACTTTTGTGAGAAAAAAGAGAAGGGAGAGAGAAAGAAGGATGAAAAGCTGAAGAAGATCAAGTCGAGTAAAAGTATTTCAATATCAAAAGATACTCCAATTCACTACACACACACACACACGTTACACTCCTGATTTTCTTTCTCCTCCTTCCCTAGAATAATGATATTATGTAGTATGTACGTATACACGCGCAATCCTTCGGAAGAAAGTTTTGCACTGCAAAAAAATTACATTACATTGGCCCAGAAAATTTTTCGGATGGTCAGGGCCCTACCAAATCCTTCACATTTTGACTGTACAATAAAGACGTGGGTGGAGGGGAGACACTCGGAAATTGAGAACTGGTGAAAATGTTTGAATGTGAATGAGAAAGGGACAAGATGCCAGTTATTTTATGTGGACATCATTTGGGACATAGATGGAAATCCGAATCCGAATATCAAAAAAAAATCCCTGACTTTTCCCTCCTCTCATGTCTATACGTACACTTTGTCAACTTTTTTTAGACTCTCAGTCTCCTTTTTCTCTTGGCAAAAAAAGGAGCGGAACATTTTGCAAAGTACGAGGGAAGCTTGGGAGAAAAACTAATTTTGCGTATGACTATGACAAACATTTTGTAAGGAGGAGGAGAAATCCTGGAGTGGACCATGTCCAACAAAGTGACGAAATATAATATGTGGCTTCAAAAAAGACTCTCTTTTCTCTCGGATGAAAAAGTCTTCACTCTCTCTTTCTGTGTGTGTGCGTGTGTGTGTATGTGTCTGTGTGGAGGAAAAATGTCTTCATGTTCCAGAATTTCTTCTCTTTTGGCCAAAGTCTCGTACACATCTACACATCGTGTGTGCGCGTGTGTGTGTATGTACCGCAGCTGCTTTTCAAATTTAAAGCTCTTCATCTTCTCAATTTCTCTCTCAGCGGAACGACAAAGATGACGAGGGATGAGATCATCCATTGGATGGCTGGACAAAGGATTCCTCATCTTCTATCCTCCGGGGTTTGATGTATAGACACCATCCACGACGGTCCATGGTGACCAATGGCTGAAATGGAGTCTTCCACCACTTTCAAGGGAAATTCCACATGTGACCAAGATGTGAAATGGGATGCGACCACTAGCAAACACACACACACGCCCACACACACAGGGTGCTCTCCACTTTCCAGGATATCGCGGAAATTGGATGAGAGGCATGAAAAAAGTATGCATAATTTCATTTCTCCCACACACACACACACACACACACACACACACAC
>WJFB01002751.1:0-16891 GCA_009870185.1 Pygmarrhopalites habei
TGTTTCCTCATATTTAAAATAGTAATTAATTATTACTGCGTACATGTTATGTACCAGAAAACAGTTTCAAAATGAGAGAAAAAGCTATAAAACCCCGGCCATTTGCATGAAGGATATTAAGTGTTTGATGATACTTTTTGGTCAGAATTGTCAAAATTCTGATGAATGACAGCAATAATTATACACAACTCTTCTCCCTGTTACATCGAAAGTATTTAAGTACGTCAACATCGTCACAAGTATGTAAACAATTAAAATATAGGACGCAGTTCAGAATTTTAAACAGTGAATTTTTAAAGGAATACTAATGAATTTATCAAATCAGAAAAGTTGATGAAGATCGGATAAAACATGCATGAAGTCAATAAATTTTGTGAATTAATTTTTTGTGTGAAAATTTGACATTCCATTTCTGAAAGCCATTTCAAGGCTTGAAATTCAAGCAAATAAATGCTTTGTGGTGGTGGTCTTTTCTTACCTCAAAAGACTGAGATTTCGCCTCTTTTTTAATTAGTAGCATAATTATTATTTTGAGACATAAATATTATGTAATTACCAAGAGAAAGCCAACTGGACATAAGAAACACTGAAAAGTGAGAAAAATACTGAATTTTCAGTACTTTCAAAGGGGTAGCTTTGAGCTACACAGATTGTTTTTTTAGTCCGACTCGAGCTTCTAAGTGACTGGTGTGTTGACAAATAAAATTTGGGGTCATCAAAATAGGATTACTTCATTAATAATGAATCACTATGGAGATCAACAATCCAGTGCTGATACAGCAAAATCACACGCGTACATAAGTAATTATTTCACATCTTATCATGTCAAAATTACAAACAACAACGAATTTATAACGTAATTTTTAGAAATGCAGTTTTTTAATCATTATTAGTGACTTGTAGTTGATAACAATTTAGTAAAACTGTATTGAAAATACATAATTATCATTCGGTTAATCCTATTCGGATTTCAGAAGTTCTCAACAAAGACGCCATGATCTCAAGATGCAGTTCAAAGAAATGAAGAAACGTCAATTCTTTCTCGAAGACTTAGTTGTTCCAAATTTCAAAGATGGTCAGGATAGGAAGTTTACATTCATCGAAGGAGAATAGCTCAGAGGACTACGTCGAAAACGAGACTAAAGTCAAAATGGAGTCAAAGGAATTTGCCAGAAGTTGGAACAAGATGAATTCTGAAATGAATGAGTTGTACGGGGAACTAAAAAACTACAAGGTCAAAAACAAAAAAGTTGGACGAGGAGACCATCATTTTGACAGGTTGGTCGCAGTGCTGGACGACAAAGGACGATTCAAAAAGGGCAAGGATCATTGGGGTTCAGGGATTGAACTCTCTCACAGTCCTTGTCATGTGTGAGCTTATTGACGAAGCATCCATTGTTGTTGTTGACCTGAAAGATCAGCCATATAATATTTACCGGTTGTCATCTCAGTTTGTCAACGTCCCTCTCGAATCGCCAACGTTAAGTTGTCTTACATGAAGTCATTTGAAGGATGTCCAACATTTGGGAAATTGTTCTGTAGTATGGTCCAAAACTGTGAGTGGAAAATGGAAGTGATTGCCACAAGAGTTGTGAAGAAAGTCAGGCACTCAAAAGTTGTAATGACCTCTGACAAGTCAAACATTTCCTTGAATGAACATTTACTGAGGAAACTATGTGACTTTGTACGCTGGACTAATGGCTTGATAATTCCACCGAAGGGGACTATTTGGGGGCAAGCCACTGTGGGTAATGTCAACAAGAATGGAATCGTCCGGCTCCGAATAAAAAATAGAGCTCAGATGGCCATGGACTCGTTGCTCGAAAATGTCAAGGACTTTATCTCAATAAGTAATATTAACTCTTCTGCTGCTGTCCCCGTTCGTCTAAATGACCTGTGTCTCGTCCGATCCCTCAAGGACAAGAATATTCATCGATGTGAGCCCATTCAACCCTTTGATGAAGAAACGGGGACTGTACGAATTTTGTACTGGGAGAGTGGAGAGGAGGCTGATGTGGAGTTGGGTCAATTAATTCCCTTGGACACAGTCAAGGACATGAAAATGTTTTNACTGGGAGAGTGGAGAGGAGGCTGATGTGGAGTTGGGTCAATTAATTCCCTTGGACACAGTCAAGGACATGAAAATGTTTTCTCTTCTGAAGGATATACTACCACAGAGTATTCCCTGTCAATTGGCCAATGTGACTCAGGTCAAGGATTTGGTAAGATTTTTTTCCGTCTTTCCTGTTAGTCGGACTGCGTGGGTCAGAGTTGTTGAGATGGGGGGACACGGTGTCCTTCTACAAGTTGACCTCTTTACTCACAAAATTGGATCATGTTCCCTCGGATCACCTCAACTCCACGTCTACAACTCTGAGTTGAAAGAACTCAAGATTGCAGAAGATGACCCGCACCCAAGGTCATTCAAACAATTTAACATTCGGATGAGGATTCCTCAAGGGACCCTGGCTCACATTGACCAAGAGTTACTGAGTACTGATTGGATGGCAGATACGAGTCCCAGTTCTCGTGACCTCACCCTTCAGGATAAGGTCAAGATAGCGATTTATGTAGAGAAGCTTGACGATGTGGCCAACTTTACCATTCATCCGTGGAGAACGAGGCATCAGAGGAAGGAAATGGAAGAGTATTTGATGACTCTGATGAAACTCTATTGGATTAACGAAGACTACAAATGGTTCCCACTGCAGCGTGTAGAGAAGGGAGATTTTTGTGTTTACCAACATAAGAAAAAGTTTGTAAGGGCCAAAGTGACGAATTTTCAGACGGGTCCGAATGGAGAGAAGCTGGGTGAATTTCTCAGTATTGATCAAGGAAGATACTACAGTATTAAGATAGAAGAGACTCGAAGGAAAATGCCCCCAGATTTTACTATACTCCGACCTCAAGGAGCCATTGGGATGTGGCATTGTAAGTTTTAATAATTTACATATTAGCACTTTGCTTACACAACTGTTATGTAAAATATGTAAAGTATGTATCAATGTGATGGAATGAATTGTTTGTGTTTCTTTGCAGATGCTTTGACAGAAATTAAAAGAGAAGAGGAAAATCCAGAGTCAACAACAACGAATGTAAGCAACCTGAAGGGAACGCTGAGGGATCAACTTCAGAAAATTATGGGGTCAAGGGATAAAGTTGAAGCGTATGTGGTCAGCATTCACTACGACTCAAACGGCCGAGTCCACATGGAACTGAGTTTCAAAAATGATCCAGGATTTCCAAAACAGTGACATTACATATCTCTGTTTATGTAAATAGCATGTTATCAACTGCTAAATATCAACTGCTAAATACTGGTCGTACTTTTTATACTGGCTCAAATTAATTGTTATCTACTGGCCTTGTTCAGACACATATTATGTATTTTTTTAAAAAAGAAAATTGAGCATATGATGTATACTCTATCATGTAGTTTAGTAGTTTAGTTTAGACAATACTTAAACGAAGTTGTGTGTAGAGATACAAAACAAAAAAGTTTAGTTTCTATGCTACTTCTCTCTCTCTCTCAGCGCCTCTTTGCGATTCTGAAGATTTAGTTCTGTTTTTTTGCTCACTACGTATAACAATATAAAAAATATAAATTGTAGAGATTAAATTGTAGAAATCAAATTAAAGACTTGTAGACCTAACTCTGCGGTCTAGCTGTCAACATTATTTAACACCCTTGTGATCTATATCATCGTGATTTTTGAGTGTTGTCACAGTTTGCAATTCTAAGACTTTTCATTTAAGTAGACTTAACTCTGCGGTCTAGCTGTCAACATTATTTAACACCCTTGTGATCTATATCATCGTGATTTTTGAGTGTTGTCACAGTTTGCAATTCTAAGACTTTTCATTTATTCTACCGGCAAATTGTGCTGACAATTTTATTTAATTTCTGTCACATACATAATATCTAAATCATGGCCGGTGTACTTAGGAAGGTCATTCAACAGAATCCAGTCTTCTCTCTGTCTCAATTCAGATCTTTTGCTTCAGCAGGTGCTTAAAAATAATTGTCATAGTCATTTTGTTTTCTATATTGAATTAGCGTATAAATCTAAGTGTGATTATTGTATATTTCCATATTTAGCAAACTCAAAGACAAGAGAGTTTGTCATATCAGAAAAAGTCGGGGCAAAGAAGAATGTGGCTTTGTTGACCCTGAATCGACCCAAGGCTCTCAATGCACTTTGTGACGGGTTGATGAAGGACCTCGGAGACGCTGTTGACGAGTATGAGAACGACGAGGAAATTGGAGCCATCATCATTACTGGTCAGGGCAAGGCCTTCGCTGCTGGAGCTGACATTAAAGAAATGCAGAATAAAACATTTCAAGAAGTTTTCAATGGTTCATTCTTGTCTCATTGGGGTCGAATAACACGATGTAAAAAGCCGATAATCGCTGCTGTCAACGGATATGCTGTAATTTTCTTATGTAATTTAAATTATGCAATGCAGATTGTGTGTGATGAAAATTAATTGAAACCATTGTTTGTCATAGCTCGGAGGAGGATGTGAGTTGGCCATGATGTGTGACATAATCTACGCTTCGGAAGCAGCGAAATTTGGTCAGCCGGAAATTTTGTTGGCCACGATCCCGGGTGCTGGAGGAACACAGAGACTGGTACGGAGTGTGGGCAAGTCAAAGGCCATGGAGATTTGTCTGACTGGAAATCAAATCACAGCTCAGGAGGCAGAAAAGATTGGACTCATCAGTCGGGTCACTCCGAATGACCAATTGTTGCCACAAGCAATGGAGCTTGCAGAGAAGATTGCAGCACAGTCTAAAATTATAGTGGCCATGGCCAAGGAAGCAGTGAACAAATGTGAGCATTCATGAAATGAATTCATTTGAATGTAAGGAATAGCTGAATAATTATTTATAGTGGATCATAATTTTTTGTTTCAGCTTTCGAATTAACTCTACAAGAAGGAATGCATTTTGAACGAAGATTATTCCATTCTACATTCGCCACAGAGGATCGCAAAGAAGGAATGAGTGCATTCGTGGAGAAACGAGCTCCCAAGTTTCAAGACAAATAAATAATCATAATATTTTCATCGAGAGTATTTTCATAGTTATATTCATGTCATTCGCATTTAGCTCAATAATAAATAATATAGTTTCTTGTTTTTGTCTGTCAAAATCCATTTCCCACTGAGACGCTATTCATTGCCCGAGTCCACCACAAACTTCAAACGTCGTCACGTTGAAATTTTTCTGGTCAATCTGACACTTTGATCGCTGAAGAACCAGGTCAATAGTCATCATGGCACCGGTAAGAAAGTTTCCCTTGATAATTCTGCTGATCGTTGTTGTATTTTTATATCGTGAGAGTATTAGAACTCGCTTTTAAAACCGTACATTCACTTCATATGTCGGCTTCTCTCTCTCTCTCTCTCATTTTTTACGTGCAAGAAATGTGAATTTTACATGATGATACTCTCAAGCCATATTCAAGTAATGATGGTACTTGTTTCAAGACGGGACTGATAAAATTTAATTCTATTTTGATGTAACACATTAATGAGTATTTGTTAATTATTTTTGATTTCAAATTGTAATTTATATTCATTTCAGCCAGCAGAAAAGAAAAAGGCCGGAGACAAGGCAAAACCAGCCGCAGCTTCCGGAGCCAAGAAAGAAAATAAACCTCCAGCAGCAGCCAAGAAGGCCACAACAGCACCAACAGCCGCAGCCCCGAAAAAACCAGAAGCAAAGCCAAAGGCAGCAGCCCCAGCTCCAAAAGCCAAGGCAGAACCCAAGAAGGCCCCAGAGCCTAAGAAGGTCGAACCTCCAAAGGAGGTCAAGAAAGAGAAACCAGCAGAGGTCAAGAAAGAGTCGGTCAAGAAACCCCCTGCAAAGAAACCGGTCCCGAAAAAAACAGCAAAACAACAACTCAGGGGAAAAAGTACAGCGACCAAGAAGAAGAAGAGCTCCACCAAATTTGTCATTGACTGTACCCTTCCAGCAGAGGATCAACTTTTCAACTCGAATGACTTTGTGAGTAAATTATATTAACAAATATTTATCCAGACATGTTCTCATCTTGTGTTGTAGGTCAATTTTGAACAAGCTCTGGTTCATCTGAGATAATCAATTGGGGAAAAATACACGCAAAAGGATTGATTCTCTAGAGTTTTCTTCTCTAGTTGTTGAGTTGATCTTAGGGTTCTCTTCCCTAAAATTGAGATTAGGGTTATCTTCCCTACATCTTATGCGTGTCTCTTGTTTGCTTCCTCCTCATTAGGAGAAATTCTTGAAGGAACGAATAAAGCTCAACGGCAAGACCGGAAATCTTGGAAATGCAGTCACTCTGGAGAGGGGAGAC
This sequence comes from Pygmarrhopalites habei, assembly GCA_009870185.1. Lineage (NCBI taxonomy): Eukaryota > Metazoa > Arthropoda > Collembola > Symphypleona > Arrhopalitidae > Pygmarrhopalites > Pygmarrhopalites habei. The sequence continues at coordinate 6,342 of WJFB01002751.1, forward strand.
AAACCCAGTAAAGTAGTTGTGCATGCCAATGTTGCTTTCTCAAAGAGGTAAAGTTGTGTACTTTTTAATTCTTTGATTTATTTCTGGCAATGTCTGCTAAGAGTCCTTGCAAGATAATTTACCAAATATTTCTTTTCTCTTTTTGTCTCTAGGTACTTGAAATATCTGACCAAGAAATACTTGAAAAAGAATTTACTACGAGATACCCTCCGTGTAATTTCCACAAGTCGGGACGGATATGAATTACGCTACTTCCAGATTGGAAATGAAGCAGATGAGGATGAAGACGATAACGAGTAAATGTACAAACATCACAAATTTTACTCTTTGTTTTTATCAATAAAGCGCAAATAATAATAACATTTGTGTTTGGATAACAGACTTTTTGCACTTGTGTTTATTATTCTCCAACTTTTTTCAGATTATTGTTATCCTAAGATTTAAGGGCTGTGTCATATATAGGGCAATGAACGCCATAAAATGTAGGTCCATATATAATAATATATCTCTTAATTTTTAACTTTAAAAAAATTTGTAATTTTAGTGACAAATAGCATTTCATCTTCCATTTGGTCTCTCCTTGAACCCTTCCAACATAGTATCACAGGGGAGTCTGGGCATTTGAATAGACAAAAAGGGTAAAATCCCCGTCTGCCTGTACTGACGATGGTCGTGCCAGACTTTGAATAGAATCATGAGGATGAGGAGAAATTCTACGGCGATTATAATATTCCACATGATATTGTGCTCATTCTCATTGTCGAGTTTACAGACCTTGGTGTACTCTAGTTCTTGTACCTAAAGATATATAATATCCCAAAATTAGAACATATTATTCTCTTTTCTTATTTACACCTTGTGTATTTAGGTTAATTCTTATAATAATTACAGTATTTTGCTCACTTTCACTCTTTCTTTCCAGTTTCTACAAAATAGTCGCTTGGCATCCTCAATCCTCTTTTGATGTTTGGCTAGAAGAAGCTGTAATCATAACTATGTAATCAATTATTTTTGCTTTAAAAAACTGGAATCAGTTATTATTACTTATTATTGATCCATCCCAATGATATAGACAAATGTTCACCTTTAAAAATCTGGCAGTATCACAGTCACAGTCAATATAATTCTCTCCCAAACTGATTAATCCATGACCCTTCACTTCAATGTCAAGCAGGGCCGACATTACTTGGTGTGACAGCTACAAAAAGATATTAAATACATATTTCTCAAAATTGTACGAGTACTACATAACAATTATCCCTCAAAATCAAAAACAATGAGACTCACGGAAGAAATATTGTTATGGCTCAGTCCAAAGGCGTCAAACTGTCCCGCAAAATTAGTGTTGACAATCGAGTCTATATTTTCAATTTGATTGTACTCGGCAACCAATGTCTTCAAGTTTTTGTACTCGTCATTATTCAACTCATCAAGATGAGTGATTTGATTGTGAGAGACGTTGAGGAACCGGGTATGAGGGGAAATTCGGGGTAATCTAGTCAAATTCCTTCCAGAACAGTCAACCCTCAGAGTGATACTCACATTTTGTCCATGACTCTGGAAACTGACAGGGAAATTAGTTTTTGAATTGAGAGTGTCCGTGTACTGGACAGTATAAATCCGACAGGAACAAATGGGTAAAGTCTTTTTACACTCTACATTCCCATCCTATGAGACAAACCACACAAAAGTTAATTTTGAATATTCATTGTTATTTTTTCCTTTGTAAATTTTAAAATGAACACATTACATGTTTAGCTCGGAGTGCCCCATAAGTTGTCAATCTTCGAATATTATTCTCAACAAGACGACAGTCCGACATGTCCGCATCCATCAGAACCCTCCTCTCAAACCAGTTGAAAAGATGATTGGCCACCCATGGACAACTCATGTTGTGTTGACTCAGCCAAACTTTTTCGATTGACTGTAAGTCCAGGAGAGATTTGGGCAAAGAGTCCAAATTCTCATTATTAGATAAATTTATGGAAGACAATGAAAGGTTATCCTGACCCTCCCTAGGAATGAATAATTTGTCTGGCAGGGTATTCAAATTATTATTGGACAGATTGAGTCTCCGAAGTCTTTTAGGGAGTGACCCCTCAAGTCCATCCTTGGTCAAGTTGCATCTTGTGATGGATATTGTGTCCAGGGTGGATAGGAAATCACTCAATTCTGTAAAATTGACGGAGGCATAATCCTTTTGGATTATCAAGGAAGAACAAGTGACATCCAAAGTGTGGATTTTATCTTTCTGGAAGATGAAAGAAAAAGGAAATTAAATATTGTAAATAAGTACTGTATACATCAGTACTTATGACTTAAAAGGATTAAATAGAAACTAACTTTCCCCGTCTTGAAAGTCAAATCCTGGTTCTGGACGAGCTGTTCCAGGATACTCCGACTGATTGTCAAGTTCCTGTGTCCCAAAACTCCAGAGATGACACACTTGATGGTCCCATTAACGGTCTGATTATTATTGTGACTATTGTTAGCTGTACGGATGCAGTGAGCATGACTCTTTCGGCTGGTCGCCTCTTCCCCCTTCCCATCCTCCTCTTCTGTATCTCCCACGGCAGTTGTGGACAAAATTAATGGGCTAATAACAGCCAAGACCAAAGTGAGAACAAGACAGAGATGAAGAGTCCCCAAGGACTTTCTCCTCCTCCATTTTTGACGATGAGAACAATAGAATGTTGGTTGATGATAGTCAATTTCAAGTCCAGAACCACCATTTCCTGTCACACTGACACTCTCGTCGTCCTCCTTTTCCCACTCCTGCTCTATTGACAATGACCTTGGCATTGATTTTTGAGTACACAATCTCATCATGCCAAGAACAAGACTTGGTAGTCATTATTGACTCTCTCTCTTCTCTCTTCACAATATTGTACAATACTGTGCGTGATCTAAAACTGTTCTCACTTTATTCGATTAAATTTGACAATTCCAGTTTTGATGTTCAGAATTGGGAGGAGGGGAAGTGGAAGAGGATGATAAATGACATTTTCTACAAAGAGTGTAACCTTGTTAGTCAAACTCTTTAAAGTCCTCGTGTTGTGTGGACTATTTGTCACTAACTGTCAGACACACACACACACATGATACAATAACAAGGTTGTGGTTGAGAGGAAACACCTTTAAACACTTTCATTTAGTCGTGACAGAAATAACTCGACATGAGGATCAAGGGAGAATTTTTATCCAGTCGGTACACAATTACTGATGATTCTCCAGAAATATCTATCTCCTTTGTCATTCGAGTCTCTTTGTAACATTCAATACTTCTTCTTCTCCTCATCTTCAGACACAATAGGATATCTACGAGTAGAATAAAAATATCACACACACTCACACTCCCTACTAGTCTGGAGGTTCCATTTCAATCGTTACACAGAACACAAAAAGAGAGAGAAATGCCGAATCCACTTGTCCAGGTGTAAAATGTCAATCACTGGAAAATCAAAAAAGGAAAAACCACAATGTCATCATTAAATATGCACACACTACATGTATAAATAGGTACAAGTAATAATGTAGGATTTTTTTGAACATTTGATAAAGAAGCCATTAGTACTCCATTAAATGTGTTGTTCCATTATCATCATGTTTCTACTTTATTGAGGAGAAAAAAGAGGAGAGAAAAAAAAAGAATCAGTTTTTAATTAATCCAAAGCTCTTCAAGTGTGTGTGTACTCAGTGTAAAATTCAAGGTAAAATGAGTGGAGAGGTAAGACTACATCTCTCCAAGGAAATTAATTAAACATCGTAATTAAATTGCGTACAGATTGATGCTCGTTTTCATCATTATATCCAAAAGTACTCTTTTCTAAAGTCTAGACTGGAGAAAAACTTTATCCAAGAACAACACAACAGGTAGTTCATGCATGAGTGTGTAGGTAGTATGTGGGTAATGTGAAATAATTAAAATTGTTAACATTTACTGGATCACACACACACCATCATGAATATTCATGAACAGAGGCTTTTTTGGAAAAAATTTTAATATTACGTTTCCCCAATAATATCTAATAGTGTGAAAACAAAAGGGAAATATTCCATAGAACCTCACAGAGATGGTTCTTTGCACATGAAACATTAAATATTAATATTTGATTGTATGTCTGTCCCAAAAGTTTAGGAATAATCAAAGTTAATGAGAGAACTTCTCATCAACTCTGTTAATTGGACAAATTATGATTGATGAAAATTACTACTGAACATATGTGTGTCCGTGTGTGTGAAATTAATAACAATTACTAAAACGTTCACTTTTGAAAGTTTTGGGTTTTAAGACTATGTACGTCCTACAACTCTTCAAGTGTATGTAATTTGTTAACTATTTGTTGTATGAATACTTGACAAAGGGAAAATGGAAATAAAGTTGAATCTTTTGATCTTCAATTTTGTCCAAAAACATCAAAGATGAAAACAAAGAGTAGTGTACACACTGTATGCATTGTACAAGGAAGACTTTTAAGTTAATTACAAGTAAATGTTACACAAAGTCAATTTGAGTTTTATTCTACACTCAACGTGCACACACACACACGACACACACATCCTCAGTAAAATTAATGAGAGTAAGAAATAATAATGTGTGTATAATGGATGGATGGGAAATTTCAATCCGTCATTACATAAATATATAGAGAGAGAAGGGAAAGACCTTGAGCTTGACTTTCCGACAAAAAATCCAAATAAATAATTTTTTTTGAACAACTTTAATATATTATTAAAGGAAATTTCACATTGTAAACAAAAATACTGTGTGTGTGTGTTTGTGTGTGTGGTATCTATTTTTTCTAGTATCCTCCATCAATATTTTTTTGCCCTGAATGTATATTTACACTCAATATATATCCCTTACTTTGACAACTCTTATTTTTAGCCATCAAAATTTAATAAAAATACACTAAAGGTTGGTAACGTACAATCATAACTGGCCATTTATTTAGCTAATCTAAAATACACACACACAACCAGTCCTTCCATCACAAATCCAAATATTTGTGGTTTTTCTCCTTTATGTGTATCAAGTATTACATATTTTCAATCCTTTGGGAGCGATGCTAGGTCAATACAGTATTTCCATATGATGTTAGGTTAGGGGATTCTATTTTTTGCAAAAAATATATACCTATATTACATAATAGGACAATAATGTTCCCAGAAGATAGCTCGTTATACTCCTCCTCCATAACGTTTTATCTTAGTCCCTGTGGTTTTTGGGCTTTTCCACAACACAATATGTGCTGGATAAGAAAAATACACACACGATACGTCTGTGTGTCATTGGACAAGTTCCTGGAGGATACGAAAATTTTCATGATTTGTAACATCCTATTGTCAAGACACACATGACACTCAAAGAGAGAGAGAGAGAGAGATAGGACAGTGACAACAGACAGGAAATTGGTCTAGTCTTGACGTTCCAGAAAAAATATTATTGCTCATCCATCTTAAGATCCGCGGAAAAAGAGAGACAGATACACACACTCTCAGCTGGGTCAGCTTAAGCTACTTATTATTATCTCTCTCTCTCTTTTCATCAAAATGTAATTGTACAGGAAGGAATTGGAAAAAAAATGTATTTAAGAGTCCGGACGTCAATGCCGCTTATTTTTGTAACCTTCCAATTTTCATGGTTACTCGGCATCGATAATGGTTACTCGGCATCGATAAGTATTAACGAACGTGTATCTACTCTCTCTTTAAAAGGATCTTTACTTTCGCTTTCCTAGAAAAAGGGGGTTTATCCTAAATTAAAATACTAAAAAACACAATTCTTCTCGTACTCCAACTCACCGCAAAAAAAGAAATGAATCAGGACATTTACGGGCATTATGCAATATCGATTTTTAATTCAGGACTTCCCGTATGATGTGTGTGTGCTTGTCTAGTGTTAGACATAAAGTCAGTCACTGATTTGTTTGTGTAAATAGAATTTAAAATAAGAGTAGTAGGTGGGTAAATAATATCCACGAACGTCCACCACTATGTGAAATGGATAAATTGACCCGAGGGGTAGAATGACCTGTGTTCAGGTGTACCGATGCACACACACATCCACCCACACACAGACACACAAATAACCAGGAGTAGGGACAGAAGAGGGGAATGGAGACAAATAAGACTGGCGAGATAAAAGGAGACAAAATACAAAGTTCAAGAATGACGAGATACGAAGAGGAGGAGAAGAAGAAAACAAGCTTTTATCATCTTTCTTGTTTTCTCCCTTACTGATTATTTGTGCCTCCTCCTCCTCCACCGCCTCCTCCCATTATAGTACACAGTACGTCATTTCACCACCTCAAAAACAATTCTCAAAGTCACATTACAGTATAGTGACGGCGGTGTATAAATACGACTGTTGTCAACTTTACAACACGACACAATATCAAATTGTGAAATTCCTTCTTCCTCCCTATCTCTCAGTCTCTCTCTCTCTCTCTCTCTTTAACGATAGACAGGAATGTGACAGAAAATTATTATTATTCAACTGAGACTTCCATTCCAATCCTGGCTCTCCTAAATTTGTGAGGATAATGATTTTATATTTCCACCATCCACCTCTCCGTCTCCTCTTTCTCTCATAATAATTAGAGAAGCCACGTGGATGAACTCAACAGATTGTCATTAGCATCCCTCTTCATAAACGTCTCTCTCCCTCCCTCCCTCACACACACGCACACACACACACACACACAAAAATAACATGTTTTATTATTACTTTTCTTGAGACTGGAAACATAGAGAGAGAAACTCATTAACCAATGACGATGGATAATATGAACAGCCAACTTTTATGAGTATCAAATCAACCTTTTGTTTTTTTATTTACATTTAACCATTCTCTCTCTCTCTTTAACACACACACACTCGAGTACAATATTTACAGTGTCAATGAAGTTTTTGTCGCTCCCTTTACTCCTCCAAGAGGAGGACTCCTCATTTTGGAGGAAGAACAATCTTGATTATATTTTTATATTATGTAATAATATTTATGGTTTTGTATGTAAACTGGGGAAAATCCAAAAAAGAATCTAGTCTCTCTCTCGAAATACAGAGCAAAGGGAAATAAAAAAAGAACCAGTCACGTCCACATGGCCCACTCGATCTTCCTACCCTCCATCCTATCTCTGTATGTGTGTGGATTTTTCAGATGGATCAGGGAATAGAGTAGAGGGTAAAAAAATGTATATTTTCTTCATCCAAAGAGTCTTGGAATCCAAGTCTCCTCTCCTTGGATTAACTGACTCTCTCTCTCTCCCTCTCTCTCTAGTGCGTGTGTGTGTGTCTGTCTGTGTGTCTAACTGTGTAACTTTTGAGATAGAAAATTCAACAATATTTAAAGTATATCTTATCAGAAAAGAGAGACAGAGAAAAAAATGGAGGGATCCTCACCCTAAAAATTCCACTTTCCACACTGACACTGACACACACACACACTCTCTCCAGTTCACTTTGACTTTTCACAGAAGACAACGGTCTTTTTCCTCCCTCAGCTTACATTTGACATTGAGATCCAGATTTATTTTACCGAATAGAAACAGACTCAAGTCCACACACACACTTTTTCTCTATTCCACGACTTTTCTTCAGAAAATCCTTTTTTTTGTCTCCATAAATTTTTTCTGGAAAAACCAACCACAAAAAAAAATTCTTCCAGACTTGATCCGGCAGAATAGACACTTTTCCAAATTATTTCCAGAGGGAGAAAAATATTCAGAATATATAAAATACTACACGGTCTGAACATAAAACATTTACCAGTCAGGCACTGAAGAGTTGGACTCTGACAAAATTTCTGGTTGGAGATGTTGGCTGCCTTGCAGTCAGCAGTCAACTGTGGCTCTCACAGAATTCGACTCTGCCTTTTCTCTCTCTCTCTCTCTCCAGTCCGTGGCAAAAGGCACACGCAGAAATTTCCCCTCTCTTTCCATGTCCACACACACACTCTCTTCCAACACAATACAGCTTTACATTTATTGAGGCTTTACATTTTTATTGCCTGTCCTCCTCCTCTCTCATTTCCCTGGATCCTTTTTTCCTGATAAAGGATTTTTTCCTGGGAGGTGGATAAAAATCGGGGAAAATATCTCCTCCTCCTCCTCAAGCAGTACTAGTACAGTACAATAAATAATAAATATTTGAGGAGGAGGAGGCTCACGTCGATTACGATATTTAGTAGGAGAGAAATATAATGCATTCAATTATGTATGAAGTCTGTCTTCGTAGGATGGAAGTGTGTGGGCGAGAGGCAAACACACGCTCAGTCCTCATAATACAAAATCGAATTTCCAGAGGTTTGGAGATAGAGCGTTGAGATTATAATTCAAGTTGAAGGAAAGACAAGAGAAGATGCAGGAGGATTATTCACATTCCAATTTTCACGGGAGAAGCTTTTTTCCCCGAAAAGAGTGCAACAAGTTCAAAAAAGGTAAATATTGCAAATGAATCCAGAGAGAGAAAAGAGATGAGCACAACAAAGACAGACACGCACACACATTCCGACTTGGAAAGGAGAGACAGAGAGAAGTGGATTATTTCCAGATTGACAAAAAGCACAAAATTGTCTGGATTAAATCTCGGAGGATTCAGGATTTTAGTATTCCATTCTCTCTCTCTCTATTTCGGTGTGTGTGTGTCTGTTTTCGGTGGCACTCTTTTTCCTCCTCATGTATATTTCTACAACAAATTAAAATTACACTCTTGGATTTCTCGGGCAGAGGAGGTCGAAGACGGAGACGAGAGTGAAAAGTGGACGTCACATCCTGGATTTTTAAATAGTTTATAATTCTTCCCATTTTTTACTCTCTCTCGTGTCTGGAGACTCAAAAGGAAGACTGCATTTTTAATATTAACAGGTCAAACATTTTTGCAATATGGACATGTACCCTTGTTCACCGTGTGTGCTGTACTGTGTTGTGTTGTGTGTGTGTGCCATCCCCACTACTTTTTTTATACGGCCATTTCTGCTGAAACTCGTTGATGAATTTAACTTTAATTAATGTTAATGGAGAACCCACACTCGAGTGGATGAAACCCCTCCAGAAGAACAGGGAGGAACGTGTGTGTGTGTAGTATTCATTAAGTAAAATGCTTCACATCACATCCCCAATTCACGGCCACTAATACATATAAAACTGCCAAAGTGAAGTCCCTCCAGCAAAATAATTAAATGGGGAGGAGGGAGTGCAATATAAAAAAAAGTTTCTTCAAAATAAATGTCTTTGAGTGCAAATGTGGAGGAGCAAAACACAGAGAGAGAGGGAAAAAAACTGCCAATGTAATTTGAAGAATACAATATGTAAGTTGGATCAACGATATAAGTCATTATATGAATTGGGATGATGTTAAATAGAGAAACTTGTATATGTATATATATTCACTCTTCATCCTCATCATCTATTATTCCTTGTCTTTGGGGAGGAGCGTGTCAACTGGAGTCTCAACTTGTTAATATGAAAAGTTTTTCTCGTTTTTTTCCCATTCCATTCCCTGCATTTCTGACAAAGTCTGAAGTCCTCTACATGGAGGCGGAGGAATTTGAGGAGGTCATGACTAAAAACAACGACACGGGAAAGAAATTACTCTTGATTTGGTATGTATCTACATGGCATGGTCTTTGTCAAGGAAGAAATGTCGGATTGTCAGGCATGAAAGAGTCAACGCAGCAAGTGAAGTTCTCTGCAATCATGGGGAACTATTAAATACTACTTTAAGACGTACAGCCCCACATTAATGTCATATGTACACACACACACACACAACACAGGATGATGAATCTGGTCGTCTGACCTTGAAGACTACGAGGCAGAGAGGAATACTTTAGATGAAGGGAACACAACACGAGAATGAGAGAGGATGACTGATGACAGTTTTGACTTTTTGGAAGGAGACCATTTCACACACACACACATAAATATAATAAATGTCCAAGAATGAACCGTGTTATCAGGGGCTTTTTGCCAATTCCCTTCTATTCAGCACACATAAACACAACTTGTCAAATAACTAACTATTTTGCGTGTGTCTGGAGTGTGGATGTTGTAGTACAAATAATTTCTCTACTGCCGGTACATACTCTGTACACTGTGTATTGTGCATATATTTATCCCTAGTGTAAAATCGAAGAAAAAAAATGTTCTACATTCTACACCATGTTCAATTTGTTGGGAGGTTTGCAAAAAAATGGTAGGAGAGAGACAGACACGGCTAGTATTATAGAGAGTGCAGATAATTAATTCACCCATAATAATTCACTTGTAAAATGTCCAGCTATCAAAATAGTATCCTCCAGGCTGAAAGTTCCAGTTGAAAACGAGAATGAAAGGAATTTTTTTAAAAACTCGCCAAGTAACGTACCGTCGACCGGGGTGGCTCCGGACACTTTTCAAAAAGTGTCCGGACTGTGACGAGTGTAACTTTCCTTGACATGTATATTTTTAAATGAGATTTGGTACACTTGTCAGAGGCTTATCAGGGTACAATCCAGTGTGCGTTTAATATTTCTCACATTACCCTTTATTCTAAAATTTAATTGTAAT
>WJFB01002752.1:0-16885 GCA_009870185.1 Pygmarrhopalites habei
CCAGTGGATTGTACTGCACAAATTTCCTACTCTTGAAGTACGAACTCCTCTTTTTCCTCCATTGTCGAGTCGAGTCTTTGGTGACAGTCGACCCGGGTGGAGGCACATCCGTCGTGTCATTGATTGGGGTGACTGCAGAACTTATTATGTTGTACACCAAACTCGAATCGTCGATTGCAGGTTTTGTGAGGGATTTCTTTCGTTTCCCCAATTCCTTCCGTTCTCTGCCCAAACTAGAATGCCTACTCATTTTGTGAACACTCGAGTTCTACTCTGAATAGTTTTCACTTTTCAATACTTTCACCAGCTTTCACCAGAACCACATCTTTTGACAATAATCCTTCAATAATTATTTTCTAAATGATTTTTTTCTGGTGGACGGCCTTGCATTTTGCATGAACTAATCTTCCGTGCTAAATCAATTGTAAACCTAATTGTTCTGCCATTGCAATAATCGACATTACTTTCCATTAAAATTAAAACTTTACGTAGAAAGAGAAAAGCTGTCCATTTATATTTAAAAAATTATAAAACGAGTAAAAACATGCCTCCTGGATTCCGAGCAATCAACCAAACGTTGTACTATGAAGAGACGGGTACATTCTTTGAAAGGATTTTCATTGTGACCCTCGCACTCGTCCTCGCCCCATTCTTCTTACCCGCTATCGAGATCATATCCCAAGTGTCTATATTTCTCCTTCAGACTGTCGTCATCTTCATAATTTTCCTTTACATCCTCATTTTTCTGGTCTCAAAACTCGTGGCTTACTCGCATACTCCGAGTAGACCACCCACATCGTCTCCACCTCCTCATCCGGACGATTCGCCACGAACGCCCAGAGACGGAGGGTGACAAAATGGATCTTTCCAATTATTTTCAAAATCTATTGTTTTTATTGTCCACTTATTAAACTAAACCAAATAGAAGAATCGTAGCATGACACTTGATTAAAGCAAGTGCATGATCCTTATTTTCGGACACATGACCATCCAACTGGCATAAAAACCATTTTTGATAACTTTTCTTATTGACCAGTCATTTCCTCGTCCACTGCTTAAAGATGAGGAGGGAAAAAGAAAGAAATAGACTAAAGTGTTTGTGGGGGAGATCGATAAATATGATTTAATATGAAAGGGACGCGGGATGGTTGGTAGTAATCAGTACAAAATGAAAGTGTGAAAGAATCACTTGAGGAGAAAGCAAAGTCTCCTCCGACACTTCCTGTCCTCCGGCAGGGAGCCAACATACTGTTTGATTCCAGTGAGGAAAACACAGAAGAGGATGATTGCTCCTCCCGCCAAACTGTAAGCGTCTGGAAAAACGTTTGAGATCATCTGCCAAAGGAATGAGAAGATGACTTCAGATGAACGGATGATTGACACGGGACCCGCGTGTTCGTAATGCAAGGCGATGGTGTTGAGGGTGATCCCTGTAAAGGCCAACGTCCCGAGTGCCAGGAATTGAAAAATGTCACCCACAGTGACGGACATATCCGGGACCGGACCACGTGATTCTATTTTGTCGGTAGCCCCGGAAATGATGAGACCGGAAAGTAAACCCATGAACCCAAATGAAATTGTCAGGAGGGAGTAATGAATGTGCTTGAGTCGACGAATGACAATGATAGCCACCGTCGTCGCCAACATTGAGAGTAACGCCAGGATTATCCCAATCTACGTCAATGAATCAGTTCGTTAGATATGGATAGTAAAAAGTGTGTCAATGTCATGAACTCACCATTATATTTTTCTCGTACTGTTTACCACCCACGATGAATGGGGGTCGTGCCACGATCATCACTCCCACGATCGTGAGGATCCCTGGGCAAAAACAAAGGTCAAGGGACGAGTCCCGATTTACATGACAAAGTCCTTCATAATTAAAGTGGACTACTTTTGTGGGTATAGGAAAAGTCCCTGAACTGACCTAGGAAGAGAGTGAAGAACCCGCACTTCTCTTTCAGGATGAAATGGGCTGCAATGGAAACAAAGAAAGGGTTGCTGTAGAGTATGACTGACACGTCCCCCTGGTGGATGTAACGGAGAGCGTAGATTTGCAACACAATCGCAGTAGCTCCAGCCATCCCCCGACCCTGGAAAAACCCGAATGGAGCTAATAAATTTTCTAAAGCATCAAAAATCGTGTCACTGTGGAGGGTCACGTACAATCAATTTGAAGAATGTGAATATGTGGGCCCTCCTATTCAAGGGACATATGACTCCGAGGACATGCTTGTCCTGCCACAGCTCCACGTACGAAAGAATGATGGGGGACAAGAGGGTGATCAAGAGGAATCGAGCAATGACACAGTGGGAGGGGTCATACTTTCGATGTCGAACAAGTCTGTAGACAAAGTAGGAAGAGAGTGAAGTGAAGACGGCCGAGAGGAAAGCCAGTTGAAGTCCCACTGTCCTCCTTGCAACCTGGGCACATCGTTCACATCCCTTCTTCGGCTCCTCACTTTCTTCTTCCTCTTTTTCCCTTCCCACTCCCGACAATTTCTTTTGATACTCGGTCAGGTCAACCAGGGTCAGTGAGGACTCAACTCCAGCTGCAAGTAATAAATTACACCTGGAATTTTATTCAAAATATACATTTATTCCTACAATTCACTTTACTCACTGGAAATGGGAATTTAAGTATTAGTGGCGGACAAACTGTTTGTGGGGTGACGATCTTCAATTACTGCCTCACTTTCTCCTTGACCCTCCTCAGCTATCGACGATTGTGTAGAGATTCGCACTGTATTCATTATTAATTGTGGTCGGGAGTTAGGAGAAGAGTTGTCTGGAGAGATTTGAAGGGAACGTAGCCTAGATCAAGGTCAATTCGTATTCTCCAGTTTACTTAATTTGTATATCTGTCGGTTCGAAATTTTGTATACATTTTAATCATTTCGTGCTAAGATTAGGTACGAGAAGTAATTGAAATTAAATTGTGGTAGTTAGAAAGTTGTTCTTGATTGTTCAGAGTCAGGGAACAATCCCGGCCGTCAACAATTTTTGAATAACAGGTGAAGAGCCTTGAAGTGAGCCATGGCGAATTGAACCAAAAGAGAGAGTACTCAAAGTACTCTTTCAGTTAAATTGTCATAATTGTACAATAGAAACGTAAGTCTATCATATTTAAACTTGGTACAAAATCCCACGTGTCATTCTAAGAAGGAGAACAAACCCAAGTCACCAAAATGCGTAAGGGAACTGGGATCATTTATTTTATTTTTATTTGCATTGCAATCTTAAATCAAGTGTCCTAAAATTGTAGCCACTCTGGAGGACACCATAACCAGTTCCATCTTATCGGAGGACTTATCCCAAGAAGGTTAGCCGCCAAAGTTAAAAATGTCGCTTTGAGTAGCTCTTCTCATATCTTTCTTCCTGTCCCTGTTTCAGGTAACGGAGGGAATGGGAAAAATGTGATGCCGTATCTTCATCCCCTCATCTTCACACGACACATCTTCCCACGACTCACCGAACACTTCATTAACGGTACACGAAGTGGAGAGAATAATAAAGATTCATTCAAAATAATTCCCTACGTGTAATCAGACTGTAATAAATGATTGATAGTTCTTCAGGCGGGGATAAGAAACTATGAAATCTACAACACTTTCGGATCTCGAATCTACGTGGCTTCCGTTCACAAAAAGGAAGAGACTCATCACCGCACCTGTTTCACCTGTACGCCTTTCTCGTCATGTGACTAATCATAGAAAATCGTAAAATGTACTGATTTTGATTTGGATCTAGGTAGACATGCGTACGAAGTGTACATTTGGAATCATTTGGGTGCTCCAGCTATGCGAGTGGTGATCAAAGCAATCTCTGATTAATAGTAAAGTTGTACTGTCAAATTGTTTCTACTTTTGACTCTTCAGTTGAGTAGCCTTTCTTATGTCGAATTAGGAAGGGGAGAATGGATGTGGAGGTCATGGAGCCGGTTTGGTTGTTTGCTCTGCCGACCAAGATATCCTTGGTCGTGTGAGTCAGGAGACAAACGAGTGTTTCCTCGAGTACTCTGCCATAGACAATGAACAGCCAGGAAATGTTCTTCTGGTGAGGATACACTCCACTTTCACTTTCATCTCTTTTGCGAGTAGCATAGAGTCTGATTCATTCACTTTGAAAATTCATTCAGAAATTCAAGGGTCCACGACGAGAGTTCAGATGTTGTGGAGGGATTGGAGGGACCACTGACGATTTCGCAATTTTCTCGTAAGTAAACTTACCATCCTTACTGGATTCACAGAATCCAAGACTTGTCAAATAGAATTTCACTTTCTCCGAATTTACAGTGTCGACGACAAGTTTATTGGGAGGATCACGCAACAGTGGGATGGTTCGAATTCTAATTTAAATTCTCTTGCATAAAAGTCATGTAATATTGAGCTGTGAACGGATTAGGACTGGGAGAGAACTTTGTTCGGGATGATGAATCTTCGTATAGGACATATGGAGTTGCAGTTCCAATGGAGATGAGTGCCCCTCTCAAAGCAATCGTCATGTCATTCCTCCTTCTATTGGTAAGAAAATAGGAGCATAGAAAGGATTGAATTTAGTTTTAATCTGTACTTGTGTTTCAAGGACGCTCAATTCTGTCCTACGACGGCGGAACGGCAGTACATGAGGGCGAATCATGGTTACATCGTCCGCTTGTCTTTGATCCTTATCCTCATCCTTGCTATGGTAACATTATCAGAGGAAACTATTATTCTTAAACGTTTTGTCAGTAGTAATGTACTAATATTTTTCTGATTTGACTGCAGACGTGCTTCATGACATACTACGTCCTCACACTACCAGAGTACAACATAATCCACACTCGTCCCCACAGCTGAGGGCCTTACATGCAAATATGAAAGAATTAAAATAAATGCAACAAAATAAATTGAGCTGTGCAAACGTTGTTCATTTTTTCATAACTTTCCGGGAATTATGATAGTACAATGTCATCCATCTGGAGATCCATCTCTCTCCAACTCTAGAATTTTCAAAAAAGTGAGCAATTGTACTCAAGGCTAGTGCACACCTCACTCTTCCCTCTCTTCACAGACGTTGGAGGGAGAGGGAGAGAAAAGAGGGAAAGGGTGTACACCCTGACCCTGTGACCCTGTGATGCATCGAGTCTCTAATGGCTACTACCCGTGTTAATATACAATCATTCAAGGCCTCTTTCCTTTTTGTTCTCAATCTCGTTGGAAGTGATCAATCCAAGTTGGTTCACGTGATTTTTAAGGACAACTGGAGGAATCCCTTGAATGACCCGTCACACTGTCCAGTACCTGAATTGACAAGAATTGTGCACATTAATGTTAGCTTGAACTGCACTTTCTCAACGTTGAATTTTCAGTGAAGCCCAAGGATGTTTGCTGGAAAGTTGGGAATGGAAATGGGCGGATCCATTATTGCAGGGACGGCTCGAAACTTTTCATGTACGGCAAGAAACTCATACTCTGGTTAATTACAGTGTAAACTATAACTACCTATCATTAGAGTAGTTTACTAGTCCAATTAAATAATTGAGTGATGTAAAATAGGTGGGGTTGGGAACCAAGCTAAATTCCAGCCAATGAATCGTAAAATCATTCAGGCACCGCTGGCGGACATTGCCGTCATGAAGAATCCACTCAGGTGGCCTAATTTCTGTGTAGAATTGAATAGTAACAATCGTTCAACTCTACCTTCTGAATGTTAATCCTCGTTGAAATAGTCCTGGGATGCTGATCGACCGAACGCTCTACATTTCTGGACAAATTGGACAAAACAGTAAAGGAGAAATGGCGACTGGAATCGAAGCACAAACGACCCAAACTTTAGAGAATATGGGAAGAATATTAAGAGCTGCCGGAGCTGACTATAGAAATGGTGAGTCCTTCGTTCCATGTAAATTTAAATCTCTGTGGTGGAGACTTGAAAGAATTCACATTAAGTCCTTCTTTTATTTTGAAGTGGTGATGCTGAGAGTCATGCTCACTGACCTAAAGAACTTTGCACCAATGAACTCCATTTACATCAAATGTAAGTCAGATTTTCAAATACAAATGTTTAGATCATATTTCAGAGTGACAATATGTACTTTTCTATAATTTTATGTTTGAAATGACCTGTCAGACTTTAAGCAACCTTACCCATGTCGTGCAACTTACTACCTCACTATTCTCCCCAGAGTAAGCAGCATCCTTCAGAAATCCAAAAGAATTTCCAATTGGCATAATCTATGTACATCAATCAACTAATTGCATTTCTGAATGTGCAGGATGCTCTCGTTGAATTCGAAGCAATGGCTATGCTGGGAGAGTTCGTGGACTCATAAACCTTCCATAGGATAACAATTTAGTGAGAAATGAAAACAATGTGCAATTACCAAAACTCTGTAATGACAATCAGACGCAATTAAAACAATGTCAATATGAAAAGATTTTCCATAATGGCCACTACTACAATTATTGATAGGAATGTACCACAGTCCACTATTACGTCACAGGGTGTGTATTTTTTATTGGAAGGAACCTGATCTGTCTGTGTATTTCAATTTTCTGTATCTCAACTGCGTTGACTGACTAGAGCTCACAGTAGCAACTCTCCCTCTCCCACAATTGCTCTCCATTGAAGATTTAGAACTCGTAGGATCTTCATACAAATCTGGAGAAGTTACACTCACAATTCCCCCTTCACTGCTGTCACCCCACAAAAGATTCTCTTTGTGTCTCACATCCCGCCGACTCAAAACGTTTGGGATGGCTGGGTCAAAATTATTGAGAATAAATGTTTTGATTGCGATTTCCTCTTCCGCAATTTCTTTCTCATCCTCCACTCTCAATTCTCTGCTCGTAGTTTTGTTGCTCCTCTTCTTCCTGGGTGTGTTGGGTGGGACGGGTGGTGAATCATGTTCCTTGACTGGTGAGAACATGTTGTTGTCCATGTCACTGTCCATGTCATTCATCATTTGTGGAGGACAGAGTCCTTTACTTCTCTCATTTGTTGGTTCTGCACTACTATTCGTCCTATTCTTATCTTTGGTTTTGTGTCCAGTCGAATTGTTGACAGATTTCTCGTTGTCATTCTCATCTTCGTTTGAAGTTCCTCCACCCACGTCCGATTTGACCGTTCCTGGTTTGTGGTTCTCTTCTGATGACAGAATTTGTAGGAGAAGGTCAATGAGGGAATTGACAAAGAAGGAGAGGAGGAAGAAACCAATGATGGAGATGACTGTCCCATGGAACACATCTCTTGCATCTGGATGACTCACTCCATTCACCATGCAGGAACGAAGGTAGCATGGGAAAGGGATTACAGGGATAATGAGTGTAAAGACACCAAGGAAAAGAGTCAAAATCATTGACGACTGGAGGGAACAGTTAAAGATAACCAGCCAATCGTTGTACTTGTCATTCCGTTCTTTCTCTTTGTCGTGGAGGGAGTAGACCAAGTGGTGCTTGTCCATTGGATGCAGGAATGGCCTTGTCATCATCCTGATGATCATTTGCGTCATGTAGGATGACGTGAACTGTGTTCAGTAAATGTCGTCTTGACCCAAATCAAACTGGTATTTCTGTCTGGTGGAGGGTGGGGGAGGGACTGTTGTCTCGGAGAAAAGGTCAGTTGGGTAGGCTGAGGAGGTACTGGGAGGACGGCAGTATGGAGAGAACGGGTTGGAGAGGTGTCTGGCAAAGAGGGAGGGCTTCACTTTGTACAGAATGAGGAATACAGAACCGAATGCAATGTAGCAGAGGGACGCTGCGACAAAGAGGGTGAAGATGTACGAGTAGGATGACACTATTATTGTACACGTCAAGATTACGAGAGCTGCGTAGGGAAAAACATTTCAAACATCTTTGTCACAATTCATTTTCCTTCCTAATTGTGGAATGATTTTGTTTTTCTCGTAAGGACTAACCTGTGGCGTATGGAGTCAATGAAACGATGGTCGCTGAAAGAAGTCAAAATTCTGTAAAGAGATATCATCGAACAGTTTGAATGGAGGAGGGTGGAGCTTACCAACGAGCAGGGCATTCATAAGAAGCTCCTTGAGAGACTTTGGGATGAGGAATTGAATCATTTCATTTTATGGATGTCATACAATTCCCACTCACTTACTTTTCTAATGACGTCTAGTTACATTTCAATGTCAATTGTGTTCTTTTACAAGTGGATGAGTTATCTCAACGCAATTTAATTAACAATTAGGAGACAAAAATTACTAAAATCTAAGAATAGTTCAACTTTTGTCTCTCTCTTCATGTCAAGTACAAGGCTCTTCGCATCATATCATATCCTGTAGAGCCTTGAATCGTATGAACTCACAGAATGCAGAAGAACGTCTCAATTCAACTATGGAGTCGAGGAATGACGAATTTATTTGGTCAAATGACAATGTCAGTGATGACATGTTCAAGGAATATGGGATTGAGTCCCATCTCCTCCACACCATTAGCTAGTAGGTAGGATGTGACTGAGCTGGACAGGATGGTCGCCTCAATGGGTGAGATCCCAAGAAGAGTCCGACTTGTAGAGAGGGAGAAGAACAAAAGAGTCAAAATCATATTAGCCGCTCCCCACAAACAGTAAACATTTCCATTGGTGTAGCTCAGGTAGAAGTGGGAACACGCAGCCACTGTGATCACCAATTGAGTGGCCAACGTTATGAGACTGTCGAATCGAAGGATCCACACGATGAGGGGAATGATTGAGGAGACTGCGAATCCATAAGAGAATAAAATGGAGGACGAGTTGTAGTGAATGAAAGTCGAGGAGACAAAAGCCGGGTAGCCACAAATGCAGGACAACCAGGCTACAAGGTAGTAATATTGCAGGCAGAAATTACTCCAGGATGGATGTCCACAGTAGAACAAAAGGAGAGACAAGATCCCAATTAAATTTGCAAGGGATGCTAGGAGAAACCTGCAGTGCAACAAATTTCCACTTTATCAATTTGCAAAAACCTTCATCTTTGAATGGAGAGTTGTGTTAGGTCGAACCATGTTCCAGTGTAGAATAAGGAGAGAGGCTGTGAGCAATTTAAGTAGACGTAGTAGAGTCCGTAGAGACTCGTGCAAACGGAAATTATGTGCAGACTACCTATCGCTACGTTTTTGACTATCATATTTCTAACCTACTTTTTATCAGAAGTGAGGAATCTACAGAACTACATTCACTATGAATGGATGCGGGTCAACTCGAGTCTCAAACCAAAAATAACTATAGCGACTTCTAGTTACAACATTTTTAAACAAAAGAAGCTGAAATTATTTAATCTACATAGCTCATTAGTTAACAATCATTCATTAAATTCTGAAAACATTTACAAACTGGGAATCTAGACAAATAGGCAGAGGAGTTCTACCAAAGCTTCAATGATTTGACTTGTCCGGGGTGGAGTGTCACGTGTTGTATTCCAGTAGCCAAAAGGTACGAAGTGGCTGCAAAGGAATCCAGTTGAGAATTTAATTATCAGAAAATCATGACGATCATGGAGAGGAATTGGAATTAAATCATTTATTACCTGCTACACTGACGAGACAAAGTTCTCGTGCAGAAACCTTCAAATTAATTGCAGAATGTAACAGGATTTCAAATTGGTTCGAAATAGAATAGCGGGAATAGGTCTTACATTTAGGAGAGTGTAGCTCGTGGGGAGAGAGATACAAAGTAAAATCACGAGCATCGCTAAAGCACCTCCAATGTAATAATTGTTTTGAGCCAAGTAACTGATATACAAATGTGCACCTGCATTCAAAAAAAGAAATTTTAGATCCACATTAAATTTCTACAATTATGAAGGGAACTCACAAACAGCAACAACAACGACAGCCTGGGTGGTCACAATGATGAGACGACCCTGTCTCTGAATCCATGCGATGAGCGGAATGATCCCGAATGCGAGGAATCCGTGGGCCAGAACACACGGGTAGTAATGGATCCAAGTGGAGGTGACGAAGGACGTGTAACCTACGACACAAGACAACCAAGCCAGGAGAAAGTGGTACTGCAGGGAGTAATTACTCCAGGCCATGTTGGGGTCAGAGTCAAAATAGAAGAAGATGACAGAGAGGATCCCTGCGACGTCTGAGAGGGCAGAGGTCAGAAACCACATGCCGGTGTAGAGGATGGAGAGGATGTGAGAACAGTTGGTGGCAACATGGTACATCCCAAATCCACAACAACAAAGTGCAAAGAAATGCAGGACGCCGATAGCAGCATAATTTCCCATCTTTAATTAATTAATTGGTAATAAATTACTAATTCATCAGGAATTCTTGAGCCATTTTATGACAGCGTCTTCAATTTTTAATTTTGAAACAAATCAAGGCAAGTGTACGGCCGTGTTTTCTCCCGTTCTACGAAAAAAGAAGCAAGGCCCTGCAAGTTTCCTTGCATGAAATAATTTCGTAAAAGAAACTCTCTGTAGAGTCTCTGGAGAGTGGACACTCTTCTGTCATACAAAAGATAGTTTGATCTGTTGTTCCATTCGACTACTGCAAAATTTTGTATAAATCATTGCAAAATGAGTTTCTACGGGTCCCTTTCGACAGTGAAAGAGAGCACACTGCCAGCTCAGAATTCGGCAAGATATGCAAGTGCCAAAACAATACGGCGAATGTTACTTCAGGATTTTCATTTTTTGGAGGCTGCCCGGATGAGATCTGGACTTTACGAAGGAGCATATCTAAATATCGATGACTTTACGAGTGAGTTTACTATTAAATAATTTGACTAATGAAAGTCAGTATAATATTTAAATTCTTTTGCAAACTTCAAAGCCAAAACTTCTCTGAACAATTTGATCCTGGAGAATCCACATGCGGTTGTCAATTTCTCTGCTTTCACCAACAGACCCACTATGAAGGGGGCACTGGAAGAGTCATCCTCGGAGGAGAGTGACATGGAAATGCTCATGGATGAGGTCAATACCTCCTCAATACATTTTTTATTGCGATATGAACTATGACTAAATGGGAGGGATTTTGTGTTGTGCAGAAGCGAAAGAAGATGCAGTACGAAGCGGATGTGAGGACAAAGCGGTTCATGACCCGAATGTCAGTTTGGCCTCCTTTCGACATTTGGGCTCACTGGGTCCTTCACTCGAGAGCATTTGAGATCTTTATGATTGGGGTCATTGTCATAAATTCGGTTGTAATGTGCGTGGAAGGAGGTTGTCCATCATCCTATCCACTTACAGTTCGTTATACTCTCTATCATGTCTCCATTCCATTATTTGTGCATTCGTACTCGCCAATTTCTTAGTAACGAATTCCTCTGCGGAGAAGTGGAACCCAGATTTCCTACCGAAACATGAAAACGTTCTAGTCTGCTTTGTATTCTAGAGCTACTGGACAAGTCAAATGTACGAATACTGGCGACTATCCTGGATTCTGTCGACTTTTTCTTTCTTCTCCTTTTCGTGATGGAGATCAGTTTGAAGTGGGCTGACAATTTCAGACAATTTTGGAGTGAATATTGGAACTGGTTTGACTTTGTCGTCACTACAGCGGTAATTACCATTTCAATTAGACATGATTCGTAATGAAATAAATGATGATCAAAGGATTGTAATTATTTTAGTCACTCCTGGCTCCCATCCTGGACGTCGTCAATCCTGACAGCGATGAAGATGCCAAACTGAAGGATTATGTTGCCATCATCAAGTACATCAGAATTGCTAGGATTTTAAGAGCTCTGAATGTGGTCACCCGGGTTCACAAAATCATGGTCATCTGGACAGCCATCACGAGGACTTTTACTGGTAACTTTTTTGTCAGTATTCTTGACGATGTAATTTATTACCGTGAGATGTGCCTGATAGATTGCGTCATGTTTTAATTTGCAGCTCTGGTCTTCATTATAATTTTGATGTTGATATTCTTCTACATTTTTGCAATAATTGGAATCCACCTGTGTCAACGACTTACAAAAACTCACATTGCCAATTTAAGATATGTCGAACGATTCTCGGTGAGTCTTTTATTATTCTTTCAATGCAATAATTTCAACTGAGTATATCATGGAAGTTTTGAATTTCAGCGGTTGTCCTACGCTCTGTTGACCCTCTTCCAAATATTCACGATCGATCATTGGCACCCGATTCTGATGGAGTTGTTGATCGCCGTGGACAGTAAAATTGCATGTTGCTTCATCTTGACTTGGCTTCTCCTGGGGACTTTTATATTCAGAAATATTTTCACTGGGGTCATGGGTCAGTAGCCTTAACTATGTAACTTTCCCATTATTAGCTTAATTGTTGGTCTGCAAATTTATGAACACATTTTTCACAGTGAACAGTTTTCAAAATATCCGCCAGCAACTGGTGGACGAAACGAATGAAATTACAAACAAGGCAAAATTGGCGGGGGATTACGAAATGGTGGGGATTGAACAGCTGTAAGTTTCCCTTTTCCTTGATTATGTAAAATGTATTTTGTTGACTGGTAATAATTTGGATGTGGATAGAGAGAACAAGATTTTGGGAGAGGACGACTCAGCCAAAAGCTGGGAGACAAAAGTGTTTCATCATCTTGACCTCCTGAGGGTATGTGGCGGTGACTTGTCCCTATCCTTATGGCCAAGGGACACACTCTTCCATTATTATGTAATGTTGGATGCATTTGCTCGTAATGTGGCTGAACGGGACGAATTACTTTACATTTTGAGTGAGATATTTTTTATATCCTTTCAGTTCTTTTTGTTGTTGTAAATAGGAAGGGATTTACACAAATGAAATGTTTGTTCTTTGTAGATCAAGCCTTGTTGCAGCAGTACATAGTCTAACTTTTTGGGTTCCATGTTTTGTCCCTTAAGTACTTGTTGCACTACAGATGAGTTCAGCCGGACGTTGTAGGCTTGAAATGGGAATTTAAAATAGATTTTTCATGCGAGCATTTTCTTGTATGTTGTACTCGTACTATTGTAATTTTCCCAACTTTCTATGAATAAATTGTACTCTTTGTATGAAACATATTTTGGCTCCGTCTTGATTTACATGCACTCTTAGAACAGAACAGAACAGAAGGGAAAGCTTCCCCGGAAAGGGGTAAAATGTTGCCCGGAGGAGTGGAACTTATACGGGAAACTTGAGAAGAAGGTCAAGTCATTTTCCCCGGCAGAAGGTACAAGGGAAGAGTGGAATGGTCCCTCCATCTCGGGATATTTTCCCTTCTTGGGGGAATTTTTGGACTCCTCCGGGGAAAGCAGTTTCCTTCTTTTCCCGTGGAGAATTTTTACCTGCTGAAGGGAAACTTTCCCTCATTCCCTATAAAATCCACTTTCCACCCAACATTTTCCCTTCTATTTTAAGAGTGTGCGCATGTCTCTGGGTCAGTCCTGTAGAAATATTTTCCAGGCACTGTCGTTGGCACTATGAACTTGACTAGTATATAGTAATTGTGAAAGTGAAAGTGGAAGACGTCCCTGTAGATCCATAATCTTCCCAAGGTCACCAAGTGACTTTGGTGGAGAATGTTTTCAAGAGAGATATCCTGCTAAATTAATAATGTTGAGGAGGGAAAGTGTGGCCTCATTTCAGTAATACGTAAGCTTGGGAGGAATTTTTTAGACAACAGAAGATTATGTATGCAAGGATAGTCCGTACTGGATGGGAGTTGAGTTCTTGGATTTCCAAAATGTTGAAGGGACAACTGGAGAAGATTGCTTGCACAAAGGTAGTCTCTAATGACTACGAGTCGTGTGTGACAATGACAATTAATTTGTTGTTCCTCCGTAGTATTTCAATTATATTTACTTGCCACGGAACGTGTAAAGACGTTGAGTAATTTGAATAATACTGCAATGGTCATTTAGTATGCTAATACACGTGAATGTCATGTTCACACAATTTCCCAATCACAATTTCATTCACAAATCCACACATGCACAAACTTAGGAAAAATTCACTGTGGCGTAGAATCGGTCAATTTCAAGTTGGTGTACTTGAAGATAGAACAGAAAGAGAATAACTAGGCAAAGGGAGTGATGGTGAGCAGACAAGGGAGAATACCGGAGCCCACTGAAAATGACAATGGAAACATTGGTGAGTTACTGGTACAGTCAGCCTCATTCTCTCATTTTAAATACGAAGACTCTTTGCTCATTCAAAATCTTGTCAAATGTTTGGAGGGTTTGTACAGACTTACCCACGGTTGTTCACCCAATCACCAATGGTGGCTCCAACTCCTTGATAAATGGCACCCTGTACGGTGACCCCAATTTCCTCCCGAATAAATTTCTAAGTGCAAAAAATTCAATAGGTAACTTCCACACGACATTATTCTACATTCAATTCTCCAGAAAATGACACGACACTTCTTTCTGCACTCATAGAAATTCACAAGAACAAAGTACTCTCGAACAATCAGTCCCTACCAAACGTTCATCATAGAATACCCGGGTGTGAGCTACAGTCAATTTTCAGTCACCCAAGGCACAAAAGAACTTACGACGGGGCTGGTCCAACTCAAAGCCACAAACCTGTCGTTGGACAGAAGTCTGCAAAAACTGTAATAATTGTCTCTCATTTCACATCAAGTCATAAAAAATTAATTCCAGGCCACAAAGCGGTTCACGTAAAAGGGTAACGTTGACTATAGGTTAATTGGGCACCCACCGCAGCTCTCCTGGTAGAACCGAAAACGGAGGAAATGGTCTCACCTCAAACCTCAAAATTATTGCTGACCGTCCAACCCGTCTCTGGGCCCACCGGGTCAGAGAGTCTCCTATTCAATCGTTCAATCGACGACACAAAATTTGACGATCAAAAGCCTCCTGCCTCACTTCCCAAAGAATTTTTGCCAACTGACATAGAAACTTTGGAAGCGAATGAAGAAAAAGGAGCGATAAGGACGAAAGCAGTAGAATTAATCAATTATTTCTCAACCATTCCATCCTTGACCTGTCAATTCCAGTCACCCAAGTCAAAAGACATAGGGAAAGTGGCAAGTCAGACTCAAAGTCATACATCCTTGTTCGTGAGTGACCTTCCCTCTGCTACGAACTCTGTTTGTGTCCCGCTCGAATCCGCAAGGCCACTAGTAAGCCAAAAACCTATTTCGGTGTGATTCCGTTACTTTCAAAATATAGTTTCTGTGGAATAGATTTGTAATGTCATAAATTTGTAGACATCTCTTCCTTATACACCGAATAATCGTGGACTGAACACGAGGGAGTCTGACACGAGGACACCTTTACAGTTGAACCACAGATTTTCAAATACTGACCTCTCTTACTACCAACACATGGAGACTTGTGGAACGGGGGTCAATTTCGAGAATTTGGCTTACAATAACGGTGAGATCCACTTTCACCTGCCTTTGTGTGCAATTAAAAACCAAATTCCTCTTGACTATTTTGCTTCTAACTTTATTTTGCATGCAAGCCACTAAATATTTACTCTGTTTTGATCTTTGACTAGCCTCCGACTTCATGATGCAGAGTGAGAATATGGAGAACAATAAATCCAGCTGTATTTTTCTACCTTCCGCGGACATTACCATTCTACCCCAGAATCCAGTAGTAAATGCGACTGCGGAAATCCGTCGTACTCATTCAACGAACACTCCTCCAATTCCACCAACTCATCAAAATCAAGAGCAGCAAGTTGACTTGGATGACACCAAAATGACACCCATCCTGCGTCTGGACAATCACAACTACAACGACAATGGTACTTTTTTCTTTCAAACAAATATTTTTAAAATAGTTCCCCGTGAAGGTGAAAGTATGGTGGATTCAGGGAGAGTGTGCATGGAATTGGAGGAACAAAATTGCATAGTTCAAAAATTATGAAGCGTTCAGAAAAAAGGTGGTTCAAGGAAAATATTAGTTGTCTAGGAAAATGATTTCACAAGACACTTGCGAGGGGTCAAATTGATGGACGCTCATGTCCTTAGATCATGTAAGGCTGTCTTACATAATCTAAGGCTTACAGTGTAGCCATCGACATTGAGAACCATGTTTATGTAGACGACTTTGACTGACACCATTGGCACTGAGTGACACTCATAGTTCCCAGAATCTTTGACTTGCTAGCCTCGTGCACATTTGACCCCTTCCTTCGTCTATACTTATGATATCCTCGAAACAAAAGAAGTCAGGGAATTCGGCGTACAAAAATAGTTCTAGTTTGAATCTGCTCAAGAATACGCTTATGAAGCAGCTGTACAGTCCACTCAGGTGTATTCTGGGTGGCGGGGACACTGCCAAAGACGGGTTTCCTCATTGCTCCCACAACAAACCACTCTACCAACCTTACTCCCATTTATCCTACTTCACTGACCCTGCAAATAATGGTGATGCGCGTTACTAACTTCCCTCAGATTTCCTTTTAATAACTGTCCAATTTGTTTGAACTACATAGAAAAGAGTTTTAATATGTGTACTTTTGAATAGAGGATGACGTGGCTGAACCAGACAACACATCCGTCCTGACGATGGTCAATCCGGCGGAACTTCCCGTCCCAGACGCCGACTACATTGCTCGTTTTGTCCCAGCCGAGATGCACCATTTCATCTCGAAGAAATGTAAGAAGGACTGCAGGACGTGGCTGTGGAAGTCCGCCTCCAAGAGACAGACAGCCCTCGAGGAACAGCGACGTGCAGACAATTCCATGTCATCCTGAGTCCCCTTTTGTGATACCTTCATTCATTCCCCTTATAAAGTGAGAATTAAAGTGTACCAAACAGAATTTTGAACGCGGTCACATTTTTATTTTTGCAAAGCAAGGGAAGATCTGTTTGTAATGAACTAAGTTCTCTCTCTCTCTCTCTCTCTCTGGACAGTAGAGGAACTTTCTCTTGACAGCTCTTCCCTTGTCTTATCTACACAGTAGAGTAACGCGGGGCATAATTGTACAGGGGGCATAATTCGCCGTTGCGTTAAATATTGATTATTGGTAAA
>WJFB01002753.1:0-16871 GCA_009870185.1 Pygmarrhopalites habei
TTTTTTTGTACGATTTCGACGTGGCCGTTCAGTATCCAGAGAAAATAAAAGAGAAAAATGACACAATAATTATTATGAGGTGTTGTCGTAAATACATACATGTGTGTGGTTGTTGTGGTTGTTGGAGGGTTGATGGGGCCAGCCAATGCATACATAACCACAATAAGTTTTGTCTTTGCATGTCCTCTGCCATGCATAATAATTTTTGCTGTTGTGAAAACGTGCCAAAAAACGAACATTTGCTGTTGATGTATGAAGTTATATTTTTACACCGTCAACTTTAGTGGATCCTCCTCAGGGCTGTAGTTAGCAAAATGGAGGAGGAGGAGAATTTCAGTCAAGTATAAATACACGACATGTAGAAAGAAGAGAGAAAAGTTGTTGGCATTCGCAACTCAGCAATTACGATGAGCATTATTTACAAGTGTTCCAATTAAGTGGAGCCTTTCCTCCCTGAATTGACAGGGAGCCACTTTGTTAATGGCCGTTCACATTGTCCTCATTCCCTTCACCCACAACCCTCAAAATTGTAGACATTATTAATTCCTCAACATGTCCAAAAGACTCACACCTCAGGACTGTTATTTTAAAACTGGCCACAATCATTATAATTCACCACAAGTCGCGTCTTGACTGGACATTGTCAGTGGTCTTTTGGACTACAAGTGTCACTTTCGCTTAATTTTGAGTCTGTGTTCTACCGAAGCTATAACTGAACCGAAACTTAAATGAGATGATGGTGGGAAAGTCTCGAGCCTGGGTTTCTGGTCTGGTGCTAGTAAAAATTGTCATTCATTTATCCTTTTGTAACTACCATGTATATTGAAGAGAAGGCAGAGGATTGGAGGATGACATGGCAAAAGAAAATTCTCACACTGTTGTGGTCTTGAAATGGACTTCTCACTCCTCGTATTTTGAAGTGAAGCTTTCGGGTAGAATTTATTGAATTGAGAATATCCGGCAGTACAGACCGAGTAGAACTGGGAGTAAATGGATATTTCATTCATGTGACGAGTGCGTGGAGCCACCCATGGTGGATGTGTGTATGGCATAATTTATGCTCCGCCAAGACTTGGCAAACATCTGCTGTAGATAGAAAACTATTTTTAAATATTAAAAAATCCAGAGCGGCACGTCTCCCTTCCTTCCTTAGTCATGACAATTATGTAGGAGTTTAAGGAAGACAACTTATTTTCCGTATGTGCGTGTGTGTGTGTGTGGGAACAAAAAGAGAGTGGAAGAGAGAGGAAGATTTCAGTCAACCGCTCCCCACGGATCCATCACAGATCAGATAGAATGACCGTTCATAACTTGGCCAATGACTGAGGTTTAGTAATTATTAAGATTATGGAAGGATCGAGTCTCCTCCTCCTGGAAAATACTCAAGAGGAGGACTACGGGTACAGCTCAAATAAGAACATGAGAAATGGGGTTGTTCGGAGGGGAGGAAAGATGTTGTGACAGAGCCAGGGCAAAAGGTTCTACCATGACTAAAATATTTTGCACTGAAGGAGAACGTGAAGAAAGGGAATGTCAGACTGATTCATGGGAAGACGAAGACACGGGGAAATAACCAAGAATAGAACTTTTAAATGTGGTCCACAGGCAGACGAGGATGAGGAGCTGACAAATACTCATTCTAGTCAGAGACAGCAGCAACATTACAACTACAACACCTCATTCACACAACATTATGTGATAACCTCCGCAGTCACATAATTATCTATTATCATTATCACCTCCCTACTCGCTCCTACTTAAATACTACACAATTCAAATACGTTTTCACACTCAATTCCAACTCAAAGACAATTATTGTCTGGACAAGTGTCCGATGAATCCTGGCAGTGCTCTTCTTCGAGAGGGAGATGAGTCCAAGTTCTGCATCAAGTACTCACCCGCTTTTGGTCGTCATTTGGTGGCTGACAGGGACCTTGACTCTCATGAATTGATCATGGATGAGAAACCCCTCGTCGTTGCACCCTCTGGATACTTTGACATTGACCCAGACACTCAACGTCCTTTACTCATCTGTATTGGTTGCCTTCGCTCTCAGAACATTGGAGAGTCTGCTCTCAGTTTCACAAAGTGTCCATGCTGCTCTTGGCCAATCTGTGGAGCAACTTGTGATGGCATTGCAAAGGTATCTACGCATAGTAAATAATTGACAACTTCTTGGGAAATTTAAAATATTGTGTCATTTTTTCTCCATATCCGCGCGGACACAGTTTCACACGGATGCGGAATGCTTATTGTTCCAGCGCAACGGGATTTGTCAGTCCCCCCGGTACCTCAGGATGGTTTATCTGATCCGATGTTGTCTCATGTCCATCCATGACCAGGAAAATTGGAGAAAACTCCTTCAATTGGCTGACTCTGTTGATGGGACAGAGACGGACCAGGGACAAGACAATGATGAGCAGAAGAAGAGTGACGACGACAGATCTATGACTAAACAAGATCTCATAGACTACAAATTTCTGACAGAGGTCTGTCAACTTCGGATCCACAAGGAGCTCGTCATTAAAATTAATGGAGTGAAAAAAGTTAACGGATTTCGGTTCGCCAATTGTGACTACGATGATGTTCGGTATTATGGAATTGCCCTGTACTTTATGGCCTCCATGGCCTCACACGGGTGCACTCCGAATTTGTCCACACAGGTATCCTACGACCCACTCGGAGGATTCCCTATGAGATTTCGTACAAAAACTCGAGTGGTTCAAGGTCAAGTCCTACAAATTGCCTACCGAACTCATTGGCTCACTTTGGGCACACTCAGACGACGAGAGAAAATATTTCTGGACCATCACTTTTGGTGTGTCTGTTCTCGTTGCACTGACCCTGAAGAAAATTCATCACAATTTTCCGCCGTCATCTGTCCAGACTGTCATGTCGGGTCTCTCCTCCCCCTTAATCCTTTGAATAATAGTGACCTTTGGAAATGTAAAAACAAAGAATGTGAACAGGTCAAGGATGAAAAAGTCATCTCGGATATTTTGGAAACTATTAACAATAATATTGAACGGGTCCTGGAGTTGAACGCTTGTAGTTTGACAAAATTTGAACAATTGTCTCAGATCCTGAGAGAAAATTCTCTTCTACACAATAATCATTATTTAATAATGAGAGCAAAGGTTGAGTGGATTATTCATTTTCCATTCCAATTATTGCACAACGCAGAGGAGGCGTGGGACTTGTTCACTCTTTTGATTGAGAGAGCGGAACACTGTAAGGCAGTCTATTGTAAAATTATTGCAGATTGGTTGGAGAAAAATTGTGAGTTAATTTGATTATTTAACTATTTAAAGCTGTGTGTGTCAATTTATAAATTCGTAATACATATCATGTTACTTGGAATATTTTACAAGGTTTTGTGGAAATTGTGATTGGGAAAGCCTACCTACTGTACTACTTGACACCCAATGACAGTGATGGATCCAGTCTACCACTTCATGACGACCTTCAATTAGATTTGATGAAAACATCACTGAAACATCTTCAGAGTGGTTTGAGGTATGCAGAGCCCTTTTCGGAAATTGCTTGCGTGGCAAAAGCCTCCTGTAAATCTCTCAAATCAAGAATCCAACATTTAATGAAAGACAATGACAAATTAAAGGCTACAGACAAACACTGCAACGAGTGTGATTAAACATTAACTATGTACTAACACTTTCAATTGTAATCATAGTGGAAGCGTTTATTTTTTTGTCTTCAATTATACCCTACTTTTGCAAAAAATTGTATAAATCATAATATACAAGTTGCATGAATTATGTATGTGTATATTTGACATGTTTCCTAAATTTGTATTAAATACATCACCAGTTTTGGAATGACAAAAAAGGTAGATAGACAAAAGAATAATTTAGATTTACAAATGAGAAACTCACATATTGTATTGTATCTACTCATCAGGGACATCATAAAAATCAACATGTTCTCCCTTTGTGTACCTTTTTTCACCCAGAATCCTGACAAGTTTCTTTGTCGTTTGTTCAGCAGTAAGGATTTTCCCTTCATTCCGACTTTGATTAAACAGAATCCTTGTTTCCTCATCGCCGGTGTTTTGTACGGCCTCTTCGTAAATAGCTGACTCAAATGGACCAGGGGCATAATTCAGAGTGGTGATTGATGGTTCTTCAGAGGCTAGACTTTTCATAAGCATGTCCCTAGCTGCCTTTCCAGCACAGTAGTATCCCCACGTCTTGAAGGGTTCCAGAGCTCCCAAAGAACTAATCTGAATGACACTCCTTTGTTGACTGGGATCATTGAATACACGAAGAAACTGAGAGTTGATCAAAATCATGGAGAATAAATTGAACGTGTAGTATTCTTGAATGAATTTCAAATCTTCAAATTGTGACACACGACGTGACAGATCACCCAAGGATCCTGTATACAATACATTTTTGAATAAGTACGCAAATAAAATTTGCATTATATTTTTAAAAATAAGTGCATATAACCTAATTTGATTTACACAACCTACCAGCATTATGTACCAAAATAGCATGACCAAAATCTCCAGCTTGTCTTCCATTCGCAGTAACTGCGGACTTGATTAATTGCAAATAGGCTTCCACATCCGGTTTTCCCAAATCAACAGCTGCAGTGACAACTTCCACTGAGGGTGCCGCTTGGCGTACAAGGGCCTTGGTCTCTTCCAGACCAGAGACAGTTCTAGCAAGGAGTAAAAATAGGGACCCTGCCTTTACATTTTTAGAGAATTCAATGGCAATTGTTCGACCTAAACCTCGACTCGCTCCAGTCACCAACACGAATGATTTTTGATTCCAAAACTCCTGGCCCATTTTTCTTTGACAGATTAATAATTATTCGTTCTTTGTGGATGATGACAGAGTACTGCCAGGGGATGTCGTCAATTCTTCCTCTGTTGGCCCTGGTGGATTTTCCGAGTCCAGGAGTAAAGAGAGTTGATCTGCTTTCACCAATTGTATTAATTCCTCTATTGAGATGGCTTGTTTCTCCGGAGCCAATTTTTTCAGAATAGGATTAACACTCAGCTCGTCAAATTGAGTTTCAGCTTCTATACTCTGAGGGTCCCTCAAAAGTTGAACCATGTACGACTCACGAGTTTCTATGAGAGAAAATAAAAAGTAATCTAATTAACATTTGGCAAATGAAGTTACTTTTGAAAACTTGATCTGAAAAATAATTTTACCTTCAAGAGAACGGAGAATTTTTCCAGACGACAAATTCTTTCCTCCACTTTGTACGGACTTTAATTTTTTCTCTGTAAAATAAATTTTAAAAAATGATTGACCACACACACGAATACACGATCAAATTTACGTCAATTAAAAATATGAACTCACACACTCAAATTACAATGGAGAATTGGAAAGAACAAAAGATAAGGATCGTCACAATTAAACACTTGAAATGGCACAGATTTTTACACAATGAAATTTCAAGTATTACATGACAAATAAGTCAAGTTGATTGCTGTAATGCTGGACAAGAAAAATGGGATTACCCAAAGATGCTAGATACTCTGAAGAATCTGGCAACTTGACGAAAGGTGGTTGAAAGTGATCATCAAATGAGAGGGGCGGTTTATCTACTGGATCGAGTGGAGGATTATCGTCTGACGAATTTACAAGGCTAACCACTCCTCCGGCCTTGGTCTCGTGACCTTGGTGACAAGAAAGTTGATCCTCTCCAGCCACTTGATCGTCAACAGATAACCAGGGGTCCATCCGGAATTTTTTCGAAATCCTGCAATCCAATCGTGCTATGCCGCCCGAGTCATGAAAATCTACGTTCGTTCAATATTAGTCCCACACGGCAACTTTCCAAAATTTGGAAGTAATTTAATTACTTTTTTTTATTCAAAATAATTTTAAAAGTTTTGAATTAAAACCAATGTTCACTTTGGATCTCACAAAAAATGTGCAAACTGGTTTCTTTCTGCAACTGCACGCCCCTTACTTGCATAATCAAAAGTCTGTACTTCCAGTAAGGAAGAGATTCCTCCTCCAATACTGAAGGTCGTTTTGGTTTAACCAAGTTGGCTCTGATTGCAATTTAGTCTTTCACAGGTTTGTTTGAGAACAAAACTCATGAAAATAATTATGACCAGCAACCTCAAGCAAAGAGTACTAAAAACCTAGAGAATCACAACTACTCTCTACATGCACTACTTGGAGTGACCTTTTCCCCGTTACACTGTCACAATCCTTCTGAAACACACTTGACCTTTGAATTTTACTTGCTGACTCGATCTCGACGCATTGCAAGTGTTGTCTCGTCATTACAAAAACTCCCCGACAATGCAATTCATTGATTCATGTTTCTGTCTCTCTCTCTTTCCAACTGCATTAACAATAAACATGATTAATTCATTTTTTATTACAAAATCGTGAACAACTCCGCGCCATGCGACATTCTTAAATTAATCGTTCAAGTGCAGGATCGTTTACGTTGCTCATGATTTTTCTGACTAGTAGTAATTTAAAGTCTGCAATCCAAGACCCTGTCAGTCTTTCAGTACAGTGTATTTGAAGGGACCCTATCATGTTTTCTTCATTTTCTCAAAAAATAATTTTCACAACGCCCGATATCAGTGGAAAAAGTCCCAAAAAATCTGATCCTCTGACGAAAAGAAACTCTAAACGATTTTATTGTGTCGGGTAGATAGACCCACAATTAAAATATGAAATCTTTTTCATCAACACATGAACAAAAATACGGGTGGATGAAGAAATATTGAAACAGAAGAGGGGGTCAGGGCCAAGTCCATAGATTCATTGACACATTCTTCATATTTATTTATTGTGACAACAAACACTGGATCGCTTAGGAGTCTTTATGGCTGACACAATCTTCCACACTTCTCTCTCTGTCTGACACACGCACTGCACCTTATGCACGCACTGCACCTTATGCACAGGGGTGACATTCTCTAACATTAAATCGGTGCCTCTCGTGAGTCAGAAGTGGGGCAATGAAGTTAGGTCAAATCCAGGACGTCCATTACATTATGTACCAACTGATGCGTGTGTGTAATAGCTGTGTCCCAAAATATTGAACTCATTGTTTGAGAGAACAGTGCAAAATGACACAATATGTATGAAGTATGTATGAAAGAAGGTGCAGCAGCGTTCAGAAAACAAACTCAAGAGAGATTCTTGCAACTTCTTGAGCAGGGATCAGCCCACAATTACGGCAATTTCGCATACTCAACAACGATTTATTTGTGAATAAATAACATGATTTAATTGTGTGTGTTCGAATTGAGACATGATTTGTCAAATTTCCCTGGTTGGCACCGCTTCTCAAGGACACAAAGAAATTGTCCAAGGTGACAACCTCAACAATCTTCTCTACCCTCATCTTCTTTTCGTTCTTATTTCACAATGATTTGAATCGTGATTGTGTATGTACAAAAATTCTTTACTAACTACCCGAAGAATCATGACAGAAGTAGCATTTATAATTAGGTTGACCTGGAAACTCATGAGAAATCCTTTTTGTTTGCACTCTCAAAAAATAATGGCATTGCCTTGACCTCACAGCCAAAAGTCAGGAATACCCAAGGCCTTTCACAATTCTTGGGTACGGTTCCGTACCCTAAAATTGTGAAAGGCCTTGGGAATACCCTCACTTGCTCTCCAACCTCCGACCTGGCCGGACGTGTTCTCTCTTGCTCCGATTTTCCTGACCTCATCAATTGTTCGTCATCCATAAGAAGTAAAGGTACGTACGTGTGCCTCCCATTGTCTTTCATGTCGTGGTGAGATTTTCAGCTATAATTATAATAGGGGAATGTGTGTTCAGTAGAGTTCAAGATGAAGGGAGCCTTTATCCTGTCCTTGTTGGCCGTGGTCGTCCTGGTCGCTGTCATCCCCGACACTGAGGCGGAACGTCGAAAAACGGAGGCAGGAACTTCGAAAAACGGAGGCAGAATCGTGTTGGTGGTTCTGCAACCCCGATCCCGGGCATCCTCAAGATGGACCGTGTAGCTCTTGTTATGAATCGGGTTGCTGCACAGAGAATGACAGGGATAAGGATGTCCGGAAACGGGAAGTGGGAGCTGCCTAAGACTATTCAATGACCCTCAATCTTCCAACAACAATTTCTAACATAATGTGTAGCAAATGACATGACCAAGATGTGCATCTTAAAATCTCAAATTTCTCGAGCTGTGGAGGCTCAACAATTTGTGAATAAAACGATTGACTTTTATTGCGTAATATCTCTAGGAATTTATTTTGTCAATTTCCTCGGCCTTGACATTTAGATTTTGTGGAAATAAAGTTTTCATCTCACTTTTGTGCATTTTCTTGACAGGGACTGCATTCTGTCCATATCGCATAAGTTCATATTATTATTGAAGCTAGGTGGGAAACCAATTTTGGGTCAAAGGGAAAGTTGACATAATTCAAACTAGTCTCTTCATGAGATGAGCAATCCTGATGAGTCTCTTTTCTGGCAAAAATATTTGAAAATAATATTTTCAATAAAGTCAATATATTATATTGACAATTTTGTTTACTTGAAATTAGCATGTCATGACCACAAATTATATTTTGTGCATGTATGGCGTGGGTGAGGAGAATTTTCATGCAACTTTTAAGAAATTCTCTGTAGGAAGAGGAGGATTTCTGTGAATGACGGAGGTACACAAGTAATAGGGGCTCCATTCGACATGGACGGGGACTGACGGTCTCAGTTGAAATTGAAAAAAATTTAGAATTGAACAAATAATGTGATTCAATTCCGCTCATAAATTATGAGTCATAATCATCTCTGCAGCATCGTTTCATCCACTTGTCCCTTGTTTTCACTCCCTGGAATTTCTTTAAAAGTTAATTTTGATTAACAATCCGCATTTTCAATTGTGTGCAGTCAAGACACCGCACTCCATTCGAATGAATTCGAATTTTGTACGTGCATTTTGATTGCCTGTACCCATTATGATGAGGACAGGCCGGACTTATTCCTCATCCATTTGTTGGCATAATAATATGTCGCTTCCTTGAATTGTGACACTTTTTACTTTCTTGGGAAGGTTGCACCATTGAAGGAACTCTTTGTCACGGAGATGTTCTCTGATGGCCTTTGTCTTCTTCTTTCTGGGCATTTCTTGCAATGAGTTCTTCACCTCCTTGTTCAAATTTAGTTTTAACAGACACACCTCTGCCTGTCTTCAAGTCACGACAAAATTTCACTGCCTCAGTGTCACAGTTGACTAGGATTAAGGTTGCATTGTACTTTTGGATGAAGGCTTCCCATCTGTTTCTAATTAGGTTCAATCTTTTCACTTTGTGGCTGAAATACAACATTGATGACGGTGTGTCCAGTGGAATTTGAACAATATTCTTCACACCGTTCCTGATCACCTTGTCCAAATTTTCCAGGAATATATTGGACAATTTTAGAAGTGGAGCGTTTTGGAATTGATATGTTAGAGTTAACCACAGGAATTGATTGAGTAAACTATGTTTTTGGTGAGGGTATACCATCTGGGTAGAAACTATCATCTCTAGTTTGTCCCTGAATTTTGAAAGGACAGCATTTTCATCCAATGTAAGTTTGTCACTAAATGAGACCCCAAGGTACTTGATTGTTTCACCTTTCTTTAGACATTTGATGGTTGTTGTTGAATCAATCACCAAATCTTCCTCACAGAGTTTGCCGTTGACAATACTGATGGCTATAGATTGGGATGGATTAAGTGACATACCGATTTGATTGAATCCTAATTCTAGCATTTTGTGTAGCTCCACCGCTGAATCTCTTGAATTTCCATCAAATTCTCGTCATCAGAGAAGGCTTCGGCAGTTTCGTTGGGAATACTTGGGTCAAGTGTAAAATTTCTCTGTGACTTCTGTTTCAGTGATTTCTTCAATGATGTGGTCGATGGCCAGGTTGAATAGGAAGAAGGATAGGGGACCACCTTGGGGAAGGCCACAAAAGTAGTGAATTTGCTTGGTCTTTCCTTTTTCTGTTTGGGCATATGTGACATTGTCGTCCAAGTGGTCGCTTGTGACGTTCTTCAATTTAGTTGGTGTTGGTCTAGCATTTAGTTGAGTTTTGACTTTTTTGTGACTCGTTTTGTCATATGCTTGATTCACATCCTCTAGAATTTAAGTCATATCACCTTC
Organism: Pygmarrhopalites habei; assembly: GCA_009870185.1. Taxonomy (NCBI): domain Eukaryota; kingdom Metazoa; phylum Arthropoda; class Collembola; order Symphypleona; family Arrhopalitidae; genus Pygmarrhopalites; species Pygmarrhopalites habei. Next base: position 10,134 of record WJFB01002753.1, read on the forward strand.
CTCTTGCTTTGCTTTCTTCAAACATCCGCCAAGTATTGTGGTGTTGATGAGAGTTCCCTGGGTGGACATGAATCCCCTTTGATAATCATTGATATGAATATAGGACCTCAAGCGTTTGTCGAAGATTCTTTCCATTACTCTACGGATAACTGAGTACATACTGATGGGTTTGAAGTTTTTGGTGAGTTTTCGGTCTCCTCCCTTGTAGATTAAGGAAGTTTTGAATTGCTTGAGGCACTCCGGGATGTGATTCCATTTTACGATGTATCTGAAAATTTTTGACAACACTGACCGTGACTGCTCTGCAGTTGCCTTGACCCATCTCACCAAAATTTCATCCGGTCCAGGAGCCTTGTGCTTGTTCAAATCTTTAATTTCCTCAAGTACTGTCTCCTCTGATATTGCACAGTCAAAATCGTCATCAACTCGTTGCTGTTCATCTTGGGTCACTTCTCTCAGGGGTACACTCGCAAGGTCATTCGGGGTTCCCCAACGATTTACGAGATCGTTGTGTATTTCCTCAATTGGAATTTGACAGGCATTTTTCTTTGGCTCACTCGACAATCTATTCCATAGTTTCTTTCTATTGTTGAAATACAAGAACTGACATTGTTGGAAATTGTAATTATCTTGTCATTGTTGTGTTTTACGCTTGTCTGTTCTTTGAAGATTTGTACTTTTGGAATATTGTCCCATGTTGTTGTTGACAAAATTCTCCTTCTGTTTGGCGTCTCGATATTTAGAAGCTGGATTTTTGGGTCCGGGGAGAATTGATTCACATCTTCTCAATATCGATTTGTATGACTCCACTAACTCATCTAATTTTGAATTGTTCTCCCCCTCTTCTAGAAGATCTTCCAATTGTTTGTTGAGTTCATCGAATTCAGGCTTTAACTTCTTATCTAGAGAAGACTCCCTGCCTGATGACTGTTCCTCTTCCTCCTGTACATCTTTGTGGATTGGATTTGGTTGATTTCCTATTTGACGTCGGTATTCGGCTGGTCTGCATGATGAGAGATGCGTCAGAAGATTTGAATATGACTGCTTACAAAATTTGCATTCACTCAACGAACGAGGAGTCGTTGTGGTGGTGTTGTTTATGACCAGAACTCCTTCTGGAGGTAGATTAGGATGCTTGGAGGTTGTATGACATTGTAGACCTCTGAGTGTGAGTGGTTTTCTCTTTGAGTCGACTGGACATCTTTCGCACAAGATTTGCGGAGGGGCTACATTGTGGAACACCACTGTATCGACAGAATGTTCATTTTGGGGCAGTTCATCCTGTTGGGTTGACCCTTGGCTATTGATTTGATTTTGAATTAATGTGGCATCCTGAGGCGTGGACGGAGGTTGAATTATTTGTGTCATGGAGAACTGGATGGTAAAAGATAGGAGGAATGGAATTTTCTGAAGGGCAAGGGGAGGTGGTGTGAATGAGTTGATATTGGACTTGATTGACTTGAACTTGTGTATCCGGGAAGGGTTGGAGAATTGGAGTAGACGGGGTTCTAATAGGGGAGGTTTCTAAACATTCCAAGGGTTGGAAAGATTCATTGAAACTGGTGGTCAACAAATCTGGAAGAGTAATGTCTTGCAAATGAGTGTCTGTTGAATTTGGGTCATCTAACTGGGAGAAATATTTTTGCAAAAGTTCAATTCTATCTTGAATAATTGTGTGACGACTTTCCAACTTGGATTCGAGGTCCTCAATTTCTAGAGACAGTGGCTGCTTCCGCCCTCTTTTCCGCTTTCCCATTTAAAAGAGATTAACTGATTAACTTGGCAAATTTAATTTGTAATGTAGTTGTGACAAAATTGTTTTCTGTTATTTTGATTTCGCCTCGAAACGGGACTTATAACAGAGGGGGGCACTCAGACCCCCCACTTTTATTGATGCACATCGCATGGTCCATTATTGGCGAGAAACAGACAACAGCAAAAGACCAGAAAGAACGGGACGATTTTTTGTTGCCATAGACATCTTGTTGATTTTACTCCAAGTGAATGTGGAAGTAGGGGTGGGAATTTAATTGAAATTAAATTGTAATTAACAATTAAACTAGAACGAATCTTGTCAAACTAATTGTAGAATCGTAAACTACGTAAATAACTGACCCTAACCTACGTAAATGATCAAGAAATAAACCCTACATCCTACCTAAATAATTCGATCTTGACGGAGCGAAAACCTGAGAGCACGGCCTACCAGTTGACAAAAGGGCCTTAGCCGTGACGAGAAAAGACGAGACAAGGCCCTATAGTTTACTTGCCCTGTTTAAGGTCATTAATAATCTAAGGGAGAAATAGTCCGAAATAGTCTAAGACCATAACAGACTTGGAATGTGTTGGCGATTACTGTGAACAAGAACTGACCTCACTCGGATGAGCGGGTCAGGGATCTAAGAAAGAAAGTTGGTCATGGGTTGTGGTACAATTCAACTAACAAATGTAGGTCGCAGAGTTTTGGGAATAATTTTAGCTGTCAGCTTCACGATCCAGGTTATGATTTCAGGATACCCTCTCTCTTTGTTCATCAGAGCTCTGGTCATAATGTCCTTCTTGGTACTTCCTCTAGACAGACGACCATTGGTTTGTCCATTTTGACGTGTGGCATCCATTTCCATCAAAGTTTGCAATGGAGAATGTCCTTAATCTGTAATTATGAGACGTACACCCTCGCCATGTGCATTGTCATAATCGGGAGTCTCATCACCGTCCTCAGCTCTACTTCGACCAAAATATTTTATGACACGGGACAAGAGGAAACTCGGTGACTACAATATCATGACACAAAATTTCAAAATTCCATGATGTAAATGTGTTATATAAAGTATTTGTAGGCAAATACTTTTGCTTGCACAGAGATCGGTTTGCCTGCCTTTTATTTCCCTTCACAATTTGCTTCATGCTCCTTCTCATCGTGGAATTTGCAATGGCCATCAGTTGTAAAGTTCACCATAGTTTTGACGTGGAAACTTTTCGGGTTCGTGTCTCAACACAACCTTGTTAATCATGGATGGGAATGACAAAAAGTACTAAATATGATCTCCACGTTTTAGTCAGGTTTCATCAGTTCCATGGGAAGATATCTAGAAGATCCCCGCATAAAGGAAAATATGGATCGACTACAAACAGAAGATGAGTGTTGTGGAGCGGAGAGTTTTAATGATTGGTTGGAGATTGACTGGGTCCCAGAAAAATTCAATCCCCTGTTAAATCCCAATACTCCATCATATGAAAAGTCTATTTACTATCCTTGGAGAATTGTTCCACCACAATCTCTCTCTCCACCTGACAATGATGTCGACATTCCTCCTCCTTATGAATCCCTCAGAGCGACCACTGTCATGGACATTTCCAAGTACTTAGCACATTCTAAGTATGACACTGTATGACAGTTTATGAGTTTTTGTCTCTCTTTTGTGTATTTCCTAGGCTGGAAGGATTTGGTCGTATGCCAAGAAGAAGACTCAAGAGGTTCCTCCCAGAGGACAGACAAAACTTTCTTGATGCTCTGGAAAGGGAGCGTAGTCAAGTTCAAGCCGAAATTGAAAATGGGATTGGAGGTGGGCCATCAGCAGTAGTGAATGAAAATGGGCAGCTGGATCCTCATTTGTGGGTGGCTCCCTTTTCTTGCTGCTCTGTCTACTCCACTGTAATGACACATGCATTTCCACTGAAATCTATTCCACCTTGTTCTGATAAATTAACAGTAGTGTGGACCCTTGATTGAAGGGTCCTTGTATTCATGACTACGTCGTTCAAAGGTACATGATCCACAGTCTACATGCCAAGGTCGCTTGGGACGGAGGGACGTTGTACCAACGAGGATGTGCTGGTCTTCTCCGGGATGGCTACAAAAATTACTTGCAGGCCACTTTCATTCTGTTCTGTCTTGCATTTTGTGTCCAGGTGAGTTGGTCATTTTCTTATATTTGTCAATTGATAAAGATGAGTTTTATTGAACTGTGACGCAACTGTACTGTAGCTGACTAGCTTAATCTGTGCTCATTACCTCCAAACATCCACCCACAATTTGGCTTTGTTCCCTGAGAAGAGTCACTCAGTCCCCGGTCATCTTTTACCCTGTAATTGGTGTCCTGACCCGACTAGTACAATGAACAAGTCTGACAAGGACCCAGAGATTCCTACAGATTCTCAGCAGCAGGAACAAATGTACTTGGACAAGGCTCAAAAATATCTCAAGAAGAATAAGAAAAGGTGGAAAAAACAGAAACAACGGATGAGGAACATTTTCCAGGGTCAAGACTCTAACACGGCAACGGAGGAAGTGCTCACTTCTCCACAAGAATATGAAATTGTGCAACAACGAAAACTCCTCTCACACAATAATGATGAAAGAGGAGAGAAACGTCAAGGTGGAAGGAGAAAGTTGAATAAGTCTATCATTGATTCTTTAAGAGCTTCCAATAAACGTTTTAAACTTAAAAGTTACAAATCAATTGGAGTTCAGTACTTCAGTATTCATTTCGATTACAATAATAAGTAGTAAAGATATTTTCATTTGGACATTTCTGCCCGAGATAATAAGTACAAAGTAGGTAAGGAAGGTCACTTAGGGATCCACCGGTTCCACATTGTCTTCCCCATGTTCAATCCCGTAATGAAGTTCACCATTTTGAATGTAACTCCAAGCCATTCTTCTGCTATTGAAACTGTGTTCACATGATGGTACACAACATTATCAAAAACTCAGTCATAATTTTATTGTCTCAATATTTTATAATTTGTCTAACCTGAAGCCAACTTGTGCAGTATTTGAAATTGCAATTGCTCCACCGTCTGCTTCCGGGATTTTCGATGTCATGTAGGCAAGTCCTATGTTAAAGAAATGTTTGTAATGTCCTTCTGAAGTGTATCAAGTGTACAGTCACAGCAACAAACTATGTATATAGACCTTGAGTGATAGCATCCGATGGACTAGTACCCCCTTCAATCAGATGAGCTATTCTGGATGCCAAATTGGCACGCATAATGGCTTCTCCTTAAAAAGAAATCACAGATTTGAATTCACACCGATTTTTTAAAGAAATGTTCAATTAGTAGAATTATTTGTGACCTACCCAGACCAGTGGCACTGATACCACAAATGGAGTCATTACAATATGTTCCACCTCCAATTATAGGGGTGTCCCCAATTCTACCGGGTAATTTGCCAGTGATCCCACCCGTGGAAGTCGCAGCAGCAATTTCTCCTTTGGAATTGATGGCAATCGCACCCACTGTCCCCTTTTCTCCACTATGTATTTTCATTATGGAAATCCAGAACAACTGGATATTATTTAAGAGGTCTAATAGAATTGTGTGAAGAGTGTGTCAAGGTTCTTTAATTTACCCAATTTCATTAGTGACTCGTGAATTTTTCTCTTGGCGTAGTTTTAATGCTCTCCTTGCTTCTGGAGCGATGAGGGATTCGTTGCTGACCATCGTCATTCCATTCAGTAAACCGATTTCCTCTGCCCCTGGACCCACCAGGAAAGAATGCGGAGTGTTCTCCATCACTACTCTGGCTAATGAGATTGGATGAAGGAAATGTTTAATTTCCCCTACTGCACCTTAAGTCGGATTTACAGAAGAAAATGTAAAACAATATACAAGTAGATAGTCCTTGTTTGGAGAATCAATGAAATACTTATGTACCCGCTTGAAGGGAAGATCCTTTAATTATCAGAGCATCCTGCTCTACCTCTCCTTTACTTGTCAACACAGATCCGTATCCTGCAGAAATAATCAAGTTGAAACAAATCCATTTTAGTCAGTGTCCACAATTGAGTTAGGGAATTACACGAATTCAATCAAAATTACCAGTATTAAATGCAGGATCCTCTTCCATTGAGTTGATAGCCGCCTCCACAGCATCCAATACATTGTCATCCTTCGAAATGACGAGTTTTTCAAAGCCTGCTCTTACAGCCCTTTCGTGAAAGACACAACATGGCCCAAAATGAAGAAAACATAACTAAATAATGAAATGTGTTTTTATATTTCTCTGAATATTACTTTTTGACTCCAGCAATTTTCAATGGGACTCGGTCATCAGAAATCTCCCCTGCTCCTCCATGGACTAAAATCGTCAACGGGACAGACATTTTCTTCCAGTCTCAAAATCCAGGTTGAGGGTTTACTGCAAGTAAATCAAAGACAAATTTATATTAACATTTATGGATATGACTGCTGACGAAGAATACTCGAGTCTGACTGCTAAGTAATAATGAGGACCATCAACGTACGAGTTGCACATTTAAAAATTATCTGTGTGCAAACTGAAACACCAAGACATGTGTACTCAAGATATGGGGGTCATTCTTCCATCATTAAAATTAATCACTATTTCCTCCATAGCAGCGAGAAGATACATATTATGCATACCTAGTGACCTTCAAAAAACGTAATCTTTAACTAAAGTTGTCAGTTGATGTTGTCAGAATTAGGTCCCATTGTTTGTCCATTGTAATTAATATCCACCCGTGTCACTTTTCAATATTGACATTCCGTCGTCGTATGTCCAAGTGTCCAGTATGCTTCAACAACTAATTACGCCCTTCCAAATCAATAAGCAACAGAGATAGCCGAGGTAGGAGAAACAAATCCAAAGAGGGGGGTTCCACAGTAGTTCAGAGTACAGTGAAATTGGACTGGAGCTTTCACGTAAAAAAAACCATCATCGTGTAGAGGAGGTCAAAGTAGGTTGTAGAAGTGACAATCTTAGAAAAAGTT
>WJFB01002754.1:0-16871 GCA_009870185.1 Pygmarrhopalites habei
ACTCTTCCCCCCCCCCTCTCTCTCTTATTGAAAAGGGAAAGGACAATACCTTTCCACACACACATTACAGTAGCATTTAATGTATCTATCTCCACACACACGCACAAGATTCAATATTTCTGGAGTATGGTAAGTACACCAAACAATTCATCATCCAACCGACCCGACGTCCATTCCGTTTTTTGTGTTTGTTAAAAACCCCTCATCACTTTTAATTTGGGGAACTCTCTGAGCAAAATTCTTCCCTTTTTAAAAATACTCGACACCTCCTTTGTGAGGGCCAGAGCCTCTTTTGAAATTTTTAATCTGTTGTTTTGATTGAAAACTAATTGCGGACAGACATTATTTTGTAACGGATCGGATTAAACAAAAGACAATTCAATTAAACCGGTAGCCAGATTTTTAAAGGTCACCAGAAATAACCGTATCATTTTATAAGGGGGATAACCCTGTATCGTATCGTATGATAATAAAAATAATGGTAACAATGAATTAGCTGCTCACCATTTCCCTTTTGAAATGAGACAGGAATACTCTTTCTCATTGGAAGGAAAAAAGGGAGATTAAAACTCTGATGGTTATAGCCTACACACTCCCCCACTCTGAGAAATATGAGCTTTGATAATCGTCATCAAAGTTAATAATACATCATTAAGCAAATCAACCCCGACTAGCCATTCACTCTCTCTCTCTCTTTCTGCAGTGCAGAGTCACATTAATATATACAGACACAGTGCTAATTGGAAGCCATTACAGTTTCAAAACTACCCAACAAAACTTGTGATTTATGGCCATTGTGTTTTTTATATCCGTTCAGACATCAAGTGGTAATCGTAGCTCATTTTGAGTGCTCCAGACACAAGAGATATTGGTTTTTACAGTTTCCCTGGATTCCCTTGAATGTTTCCCCCTCTTCCAAAGTAAGTTACTCCAATAATCATATTCATCCATTTGTAATAAATTTATGGAATCATCATCAGGAATTGAGTACACAGCAAACTCTCTCTTTTTCCTCTCATCGTGAACACACACGTATAACGAATCTCTTTCTTACTGGACTAGACTTTTAAGTTAAAAGTTAGTTAAAAGTTTTAACCATGGATTGAAGCAATTCACATCAGTTTGAAAAAATCCTTCAATTTCCTACATGTTTTCACGCTACATTTGATAATCCTTCCAATGTCTTCCTCACTGATCATTATTTATTGTTGTTTTAGCCAACCTTCCAAAACTGAAATTAACTGTCTCATTCATCACTGATTAAATCATGTAGGATTGGAAATAGTCAAACTTTATCAAGATATTAGATGATAATCCAGCTTTTTTAATAAACTATTCAAAAGTCTGAATCATTATCCCTGTCAAGGGACTTTAGTTAAAAAACAAATTAATCGGGTAATATCCAAGATCAGCTTATTCTAGGTCATTCCACCCACAAATCAAGGGAAAGTGGACACATAAAGGAATAAACTACTCACATTACACACACACACACACACACAAAGTGAGGAGGAGTCCAAAAAGTAGTGGAGAAAAGAGAAAATTTTATGTGAAAATTAGAGGGAAAGTGTGGGACTCTGTTTTTGGAAATTGTTTCTCCCGAATTTTCATTTTCAGTCTAATATCCCAGTAAATATTTGTTCTCAAAGAGAGAGAGAGTTTCCTATTGGGAGTGTGTGTGTGTGGGAGGAAGAGGAAGGGAGTAAAAGTGGTGATGAAATGTAGTATGTGATGCGGGAGATGAGGAGGAGGGAATGGAACATGAGTGCCAGAGTCGATTGGTGGATGTAATGGGTGAGCATGTGGTGGCAATGCTTACTTACTCGCATTGAAGACAGAAGTCGATTCAGAGCCATTCTTGTCGCTTTTATGGTCATCCCCTCCAAGAATGGCACTCACGCTAAATTTCAACACTGGTTTCCGAGTATTATTGTTATTGCTGTTATCCTCACATTTGTTCTTGATTTCACTACTACTACTGACATTCTTGCAACGATGGCGACATGTGCATGATGATGTGCCCTCCTCCACCCCTCTCCTCTTCCCCCCACTCGGACTCCCGTTGTTGTCCTGGAAGGAAGTCCCAGAACCCATGGACGACAGTCTCGACGACGAACACTCACTCTCCACCGAATTCACACAAATACACTGGTGTGAGAAGACAGACCCTCCTCCTCCACCCCCATCCCCACCCCCATAATTGTTTTGGCACCCTAACAATCCTCCATCCTCCGAGTGTTTCCTCTCCCTCGACTTACACCTTCTCTCCTCCTCGAAAGTGTAAGAGGCTGTAATCCCCACCGTCAATGAGGCCGTCCCATTCCCTACACACAAACACAAAATCCACAAAGTCAGACAATATTAAATCCCATGAAAGTCAACTTTTCCTTCCTCATCCCCCCACCAAAAGATGGGAAAATAAATTATGAGCCTTTCCAAGGAACGCCCTACACTCATCCTCACAATGTTCCACATGGCCCATAACATTTATATTTAATGTTCATCCCCCACCCCCCATTCTAATCTCTATTATTCTTCCCATTAACATTAATTCCGATCATTTTGAATGGGGCAAAATGAACTCTTATCATTCTATTTGATTTACTTGTATTCGTACGATCTGTAAAACCATTGTGGCTGAGAATCTGAATTTTTAGCTCGAATTTTAAATCAAAATTGGTTGTGTACAGTCAAAACCTATCATTCTAACCACGGCATTGACTACTTGCGATTTAGGGTCTAAAAACTATGAGAGAAATCCTAAAGACTATGACACAAGTACTACTAAAGATATTTATTATAATGTTCCCCTGAGGTTCCCTTAATTAACTTTTCTCACAGTTTCAAAGAATATTTTCTATTTAAGGGCTATTTTGTACCTGTGACAGTAGGACTGGTGGAAGGGGTGAGAGGAGACCTCATCAAGACGGGTGAAGAGCTGTCAGTTTGAGTTGATGGGGAAATCATGGTCGGTTCAGTCTTGAAAGAGCAAGGAGAGGACAACCCATTGATCCCACCATTGTGTTCCCTCCCATTGACCCGCAGTAGATTCTCCATGAAAAAGCCACCCACTGGTTGTAAACTATGATGATGATGATGGTGATGATGATGTTCTGACAAATTCTTTAATACCGAATGATAGAGCGGCGCCGGGCCGAGCACATTAGGAAGCATGCTAGACAAATTAATTTTTACAAAAAATTGAATCACTTTTTGATGTCTTCTTCCTCAACAGAATAATATGACATTTAAACTGTTGCCCTCCCCATTCCTCTCACTTCCAGAAACAATTATCCTCTCTCTTTATCCACACAATTGGAGAAAGTATCCGTTTAGAAAATTGTCTATTTAAATATTTTATATTAAAATAATTTTTGGGAATTTCCTCTCCCTCCACTACATTTTCATTGTTGTGTCACTAATCTTTCTTCAAACCATTGCAGGATGAGCTTCACCACACACTAGCACACACGTACACGAACGAAGAAACTGCCGTGATTGTTGGGAGAGTGAGACACACAAACACAGAGAACGAGAGAGTGAAAGCGGGATTGAAAGTATCATCCGACTCGGTGAACGGAACGTTCAAAACTAGACCCTTGATGATCCGATCAACTTGTAATAGTAGTGTGTGTGTGCGTGTGTGTGGTGTGTAGAGAGAGACCATGGGGATGTGATGATTTGATAAGTCTTTATAGCACACGCTGAGAGTGAGGCCTGTACCGAGGGAAACCTTCCCGCCCTGTCTTCATTGATTTCCCGACAATTTTGGGGGTCCTGGGTGCACGTGGTAAAAGTCCTACCTCCTCCGAGTTCTCTCATTGGTCTCCCTCCGTCAAGTCGGACCGTCTCGGGCAACCTACTACTACCTTCCCTCCCCTCATCATCATCTCCCATCCCCCTCACACTCATACTATGTCCTATTTTTCATCCTTCCACTAAACACACATCAATTCAACCTTTTACTAGTTTCCTTATTACACTTATTCTGTATTCATCTTACCCCCTCATCCCTTTCCCCTCTCCCTTCCTCCCTTTAAATCTCGGATATTTATTATTATTGTTCCTCCTCCCGTATTATTGTAGTACTGTGTGTGTGTGAGTCACACAGTGTGACTTGTCCTCCCTTCCCATGGCACAAAGGAAATTCCACAGAAACGTAAAAGGCTCCATTTATGATTATTTCTCTTATTCATCCCCTTTTCTAATTGTTTCTATTTAATTTTTCACCCGATTGACATTAAAGAGAGTCTCAGTTCAATTCTCACTCTCTGTAACTGTACATAAATAGACTTTGGAATTGAAACAATCGGAAATAGTTTCTCAGAATGAGTTATTTAATTTGAAAAGTTCAAAAATTTCTTGGGAAATACGATGCACAGATCACAGAATAATACAAAGTAGTAGAAGGTCGGGAGATTTTGTTCAAAAAAAGTTGGAAGGGTGAGGACAATTAAAGAACATCATTTGAGTTTGGAAAACTAATTTACTTGAGTCATGCCCAAGTTGTGTGTTTGTAGATGTATGATTATATTACAGAAAATCTATTGGAAAAATATTTTCGAATAACATTTTCTCTCCCCTTGTAAAAAGTACTTTTTAAAAAAGGGAAATGATAGAAAATAGATTTCAAAAGAGTTTCCTCACGTTGAGCTAATGTAAGATTTTGGAAAGGTTTTCAGTGTGAGACTAAATAAGTGTGTGTGCCCACCTCATTTGTCCCCCAATAGAAAGTACGAGTTAATAGAAACATTGTGTGTACAACGGAATTTTGATAAGTTTTTACCAACTTTGAAAGCCATTATGGTCCACACATACCACCATTACATCCTTACACACTCTGCCTTGACTCCTCTTCCTCCCCCCCTCACCAGACTCAATCCAGAGGAATTGTATGGGGTGAGTTGAATGAATTTGAGTAGAAGAAATGTAATAAAATATTGGTTTGAGAGAGAGAGGGAGAGAGAAAAGTTGCGGTTTAAAAGAAATTTCCGGGATTTTTACGACAGAGCAGTTGTAGTTGAGTTGATCGAGCCGCTCTCAGCATGAGTCGAAAACACATAAAAGATACGGGGAAAAAACGAAAATCTTATTACATATACCTACATCCCCTCTTTTCCTCCACAGACACACACACAATGCATAAACATAAGTATAGGAAACTAACAGATTATGCTTTCAAAACGAGAAGAAGAGGAGGAAGAGGAGAATGTCGATAAGGATATACATATCTGAATCTGTATATCCGTTATGTTTTTTCAAACTCTCTCTTTCTCTCTCCATAGTCAGTAATAGTACTACTAGTATAGTAGTAATAGAGTTTTTTTTCTTGGGCCAAAGCGAAAAAAGTTTTGCTACCGAACCACCATCACAAGAAGAATGAAGAACGCCCAGCTTCCCAGTCTGTACAAGAAGAAGAGGGGAAAAAAGAGTTGAGAGAGAAGGGAAAAAGTTGGTTATGACGATGAGATGGTTGATTTTAATTTTCACAGGGTATAGCCCTGAAAAGCTTCATTGTTTAAGAGCGGCTGGAGGAGGAGGAGAGAAAAGAAAAAGTGGAGAATGCTGGACAAGTTAGCGGGGAGGGAGGGAGGGAGAGAGGAGAAAAAAACCGAAAATGAAAGGCAGATGATAGCTATTCATCGGCAGTATAACGGCGGGGAAGCCGCCTCTCCTCCTCCTCCTCCCTCTTCCTCTCTTTCTCTGGAGGAGGAAAAATGAAAATACATATAAGTAATATATAGACAAATGTTGTGTGTATGCAAAGTAAATGAGAATAATTTTTCTCTTCGTTTCGAGGCTATGAGATTAAGTTAGTTATTGCTGTGTACTTATAATGTGTAGGAAACTCGTGTATTATCCAGTCATATATGTATGTAATATCCTGAATATGTACTGTGCAAGAACAAAAGGTTTGCAAAGTTGCCTTTCATTTTTTTCCAACCCCAAAACCTTACATACCATACTTATTAGTATGTTATATCCAAAACACAAACACGCGAGAAAAGAAAATTAAGGGGAGAAACTCTGACGAGACTTTTTTTAAGTGGAAGAGAGAGAAGTTTTTCTTTGGTATAATGTACATAAGACGGAGAAGAAGGAGAAAGGAAGAGGAGGAAGAAAGGGAGAGTGGCGGCAAATGTTCCCAGTGTGCATATGAATGAATTTTGAAGTGGATCAGAGGTCTTTGAAAAAACTCCCTAGTCTAATTTAATCGCTTAATGGAATAATTTTTCGCGATTTAGAAAAGCACATGCCAAAAACACTGATGCCTTTGATAATTAGGCATCTTTTTTTTATTCTCAACCCAACTCCTCATGATGTTGGCTCTAAAGCAGAAAAACATCTTAATTTCATTCTCTGATGATCTCATCTCTCCCTCTCTCCACACACACGTACATACAAAAGCCATATATGCTATATGACTCTGCGGTATTTTTTCCATGAAATATTGCATCAATAGAACCACCATTCCATGAGAAATCTTCAATTTCCATCCCATTATCATCAAGATTAAATTGCCATTCACCAACTCCCATAATTATATCTCATCTCTTTCATCCCAAACACAGCAGCCAGGATTCTCTCCCTCTCCCTCTTTCCCTCTCTCAAAAAAAAATATTCCCTGCCCACGCAGGCAGACAAACATTCTCCCCAGAAAAAGCTCAAACTACCCGGGAGAGAGAAAGTATAAGGGAGAAGGAGGAGAAGAAGTAGAAGAGAGAAAAAAATTTCTCAGAAACTATTTTTTTTGTTCAAGTCTACTTAGGATAAAGAGAAAACCAAGCCCGCTCGTCTTCTATCTCTCTCTCTCTCTCTTAGTCTTCCTCAAAAAATTCATCTTGTCAAATACAAATTAACTGTCTATCAAACCCAAAAAAACAAACAACCTACATTTTCATTTTTCCTCTTCTAACGAAAAAAAACAAAAAACTTTTTTTCTCTTGTTCAAACAGAAAACCTTCAACTTATTAAAGATTAACTTTTTTTGATCCTCTTTTACATTCATTTTCATACAAAAATCCTTGTGAGAGATTCAAAAAAATGATGATGGAATATTCCCGCATGTTTCAATTAATTCTCAACTTTTTTGCTCCCGTGTCAGAAAAGGAAAGGAAGATATCAAAGAGAAGGAGAAATAAGATTCAAAGTAGACGACAGGACAATTTCCAAGGAATGCATAGTAAAATTCTCACCATCATGCCAGTATATTTCTCTCCATGCCCCTCCCTTCCACACACACACACACACACACACGTCATTCCTGTTTATTTGGACAAGAATGATGATAGAGTCATCCATAGGAATTGACTGTCGTGTCAAAGGAGAGAGGGAGAAAGGAAGAAAGGAGGAAAAGTTGGAGAAGGACCGATTTGATTTTTATTTGTCCCTTCCACCAAAAAATTCCCATCGCCTCTCCTCCTCCTCAACAAATTCCAGCAGAGAGGAGGCTGCATTATGAAAATCACATACATATTATTATATAAGGTACATTTGTTGTTGAGAGTGAATTGGAGAGTGAGTGAGTGAGTGTGTGTGAGAGAGTGGATGTGTGTGTGTGGTTGAGGAGGCTACATATGGAGATATCATTATTATATGTGATTGGAGTCGAGTTTTCCTCGTTGTCGTTCTCGTCCTCCTCGTCATCCTCCTCGACGTTGAGTTGAGGAGAGTACGAACGTCAATACCACATGTCATGAGTGTATTGCATTGCAAAGCCCTTCTTCCGTCACCTTGATGTCTTTTCCCTCTTGGTTCCACACACACACACACACACACAAATTCAGTTAGACCTCCCCCCTCTTCCCAGCAAACACAAAATACACATAGCACAGATTTGAGTGTGTGTGTGCGTTCCATAGCACAGCATTACACCACACAAACATCCCAACAAAAATGGTAAAGGTACATACGTATACGAGCGCGTGTGTGTGGGTATGTATATCCATCCGTTTTTTGGACTCGACTTCTCAGCTCATTTTTATATTTATTCTGTGTGTGTGTTGTCAGACGACTCTCTCTTCCTCCGCTCTATTCAGTCTTCATTTCTGTCACATAAAAATGATGTTCATCCCCACCATGCATTTTATTTGCGAACCGTCTTTACGGTCGACATCTAATAACCGTCGCCAAATGGTGGGAGATTGACTCGTCGATCGACTCAACAACTTTAATAAAATATCCTTTCCCATCTCCACTCATATTTTATCTTCAAGAGCACATACCTCCTCCACTCTCTCTCTCCACCCACCCATTCCCTAAAGTCTAACACTTTTCCCCTACTTTTTACAACTATGAGCTCTCCTATCCTTTGACGGCAGAGAAACGCTCTTTGAGAAAAGACTAACCTGTCCTTTACCTACTTCCACTCCTCTCTCTCTCCTTCTCTCTCACACACACAGATAGTTCTCCAGGGGGAGACCAAATTACGTACTTGGTACTTGATACACAAACACAATGGGTACTAGTCTTCATCTCCGCCGACCAAACAAACAACGTTAGCTTTATATTCCCTTCACACCCGGTGTCACCATATATACTACAGAGAGAGTGAGAGTGTGTGTGTACACTCAGGCGGTCCCGGCAAGCCGCCGCTCTCAAACACAAATGCCTTTCTTCATGTTTATACACACACACATCCATGGCATGGGTGTGTGTGTAGGGGTTTCACAAAGACTTCTCATGTCCTAATCACACTTCGTCATACATACAGCCGCCTTTTACCATCCAAATGGATGACTCTTTTTATAATGTACATAATACAGTCTCTCTGCTCTGTGTGTGTGTCGTCCTTCGCCCTCATTCTTCTTGTTCCTTAATATTGCTTTTTCTGTACCCTGTGAGGGAGAGAGAGAGAGTGAGAGAGAGAGAGAGGAGGGGGAGGACAGCATTATTTCGCCACAATAAAGGCGCGTCATTCATTTATGTGACAAATTTGACGGTCGTAATGTTCCCAAAAGAATGAATATGGAAAGGAGAGTCTCAAGTCAAGAAAAACTGTGCAGGAGAAATGAAAAAGAGGCACTAATTTTTTGGAACTGGAAGAAAGAGAGATGAATCGTAAAGTAACTTTAAATAAATAATAATAACTTTGTGAATGTTGTGTGCGTTAGAGAGAGATTTTTTTATTATTATGAGAAATATGAGCATCCAGTCGAATAAAAGCAGATTCTGAAGACTAGAGAAAAGGAGGGAGAATTACATATGCTATGATTGGATTGGTACAAAGATGTATCAAAAGTCAAAATGAAAGTTGGTCCCTTACAGTATTGTGTATATAAGGGAGGAGGTATACATGTAGTTTGGATAAGAATAGAGATGATCATAATAATTTTTATAATAGTTGCAAAAGTTTTCACTTGATATGATGGCGGAGGAAGAAGAATGGATGGGTGTGTGTTGAGTGAGACAGAAAATATTTTTCATGAGAGAGATTATTTAGATCAATAATAGACAGAGATTTGTCTAAAATTACAGACTGCCAAAGGAGGCCGGGGTAGGAGTGGATATACACATGAGTTTTTATTACAAAAATTGCAATAAATCCAAGAGAAAAGGAAGAAGAGAGAGAGAAAGAGGGGCACGTGCAGGCGTTGCCTCTCCTCGGCGAAAGCCTAACCTTGCCTTATGGTGTAGTCACCTACAACAACCCCAGCCGTACATACATCCATAGCATCCATAATAATATATTTATACATACCCATATCCATCCATGTGGATTTGTACCTACACCTCCTCCCTCCCGCCGTACATATCAATATCACTATGAGGAGGAGAAAGAAGGAGGAGGACATGGCATTATGAAATGAAACTTGCCATAGTCACACGAGTCACGATCACAAGTCTGGTTCCACATACGTAACGGCAATTTAGCACAAATTTAATCTAATTCTTGAAGCACATCTATACATACACACACACACAAGCCCCCCGTATAAGTAGAAGCCTTTTATGTTCACATTGTTTGATAAAAAGAGTACATGGGGAAAGAGGAGGACTAGACAGTCCTCACATTTCCATTGGGTAAAAGGGGAAAAAGAAATAATAATATTACTTATTGCATTTCTTCTTCTTTCGTCTTCTCACTTTTGAATTACCTGACTGCCATTTGATTCCAGATCCTTCTGCCATTATGATTATTGGGGATGGAGGGAATAGAGTTGCTTCTGGAATTATTATTTTATCTTTTTTACCTTCAACTTGGTGTGTGTGTGTGTGCAGGGGAAGGAACTTATATTAGATTGAGAGAGAGAGAGAGAAAAACTTTGTCAAATCATAAGTTTTTTTTGTGGAACTTTTTTCCATCCCTACAAACTCACTTTGGAGTCAAACTTTGTCCTTTTGTGTGTATAAATATTGTATAAGGGAATGTCTCTTTCTTTTCCCAGTGTGTCTATAATATACAAAGAGAAGGAGGGGGAGGAGGAGGGAAGAGACACACACCGTACAATTTCTTTATGATGAGATACTGTATTCAAATTCCGGCTTCGACAATTCTATATCATGATATGTATAATGTGGACATGTATTGAAGGAGGATATGTATCATCCCTGAGAGAGTGTGTGTGTGTGGACAACGGTGGCTGGAAGAAGAGAGAGAGGGATAATGGGATGGAGGCAGACGGAGGAGACAAGGCTAATCCGTGGCATCGTCCCATCTATTCATCAGCTTTTCTGTATCGGATGACACTGCACGGAGATTAGACGAATGAATTTTGATGTATTTTCTTCTCAAAATTGATTTCACACAAGAGTCAGTTGTTTCTAATGGTCCAATCCGTCTCAGGGTGTCTCATCTCAGCCCCATATCCACACACACACATACATCCACACGGTTTGTATTACACACACACGCCGTCATAAAAACCTCCCTCCTTTCACCCACTCTCCTACTTATCTATTCTCTCTTCCCTTCCTCGTCCATCCCTCAATTATATCATTTTCAATTATTCACTTTCAATCGACCATCCAGCCACAATATTCTTTTTATCCAGATTTTTGAGCCCATTATATACAGAGACAAATTTTTAAAAAATTTTCATGTCAATTCTTAGTTCATTGTCACCCGCAGAATCTATAGTTTTATTTTGGCAGGAGACAAATAATTCAATAATTGTTCGTCTATATTAACGTCAGTCAAAACTGTTTGGAAGGAATAGAATGTGCATTGGTTCGTCAGGGTCCAAAATGTGGATATTGACAAGAAGAATGAACGTTCCTCCTCTCTCTCTTCTGCCCCTTTGACAAAATAAGGAGAGGTAGTGTGGAAATATAATTAATTGCACTTCCAGCTAATTTTTAAAAAGCTCCAGTACTCCAAGTAAAACATCATTAATCAACATAATAAACGACAAATGCATTGAATTGAGATCAATGGGGGAAGTGAGAGGGGTTTGAGAGGCAGAGTAAAGGTGTGTGTCTGTTTGTGTCCCTCCTGTTTGTTCAGAGAGAGAGAGAGGAGGGGGGATTTTGTAAAATTTACTTGCACAAAATGTACAAATCCTACATTTGTTACTAGACACACACACAAACAAGTATTGTTAGGACTGAAACGAGATAGGGGGGGGGGGGATTAAAAAAGTGTCGTTGAAAAGGCTGACAGAAGATCAGTTTGGAGTGAGAAAGTGAAGACGAGGGTTTCACCAAAAGGATAAACAAACTCGTGAAGTTGACACTAGACTTTTATGCGTGTGTGTGCGTGTGATGGAGGGAAAATCCAATGATTGTCTGTGAGAGGAAGAGAGAGAGAGAGAGAGACCCCCTGCTCACGTGTTGATTTTCCATTAATCACCAATCACCGATTTAATTCGAGAAGAACCTTCTTCACTCTCCTTCCCCTGTCTCTACTCAGCTCATTTCTACGAACCCCTGTCTCTCTCTCCGTGCAAGGAAATACCGTAAACGAGCTGATGCGAACCCGGGTCTCTCTTGTATTCATTAACTTAAAAAACAGATACTTCCGAAATAAAACTGCACAGGTAAATTAAATCCCTTGGAAATTTTGTCTGCTACGGCCCAATAAAGACTCTTTACGGTACAAAACTTGGATTAATAACTCAAGTTTTTGTTGTATTCATTTATCCCTGGGGAGAAGTTGTTTTGAATTTGACAAATAAAAGTTGCTAGATTCATTATTCCACATGGTCAACAAATTACAGAGGTCACACACAGACACACACGGAGAAAGAGAGAGAGAAGAATCATTTAAATTTATTGGGGTCTCATTATGCAAAACATTTGGGATGACAAACTTCAAAGTCATTCTCAAATGAGGCTGAACAGATAAACGATTAAATGAATACACAGTAGACACACACACACAGTGTGTGTATATCTTTTCTCGTGTCCTTTCATTCATTTTTCCTCTCTACTTCTCCCAACTTCACACACACACATACACAATGCAGTGCTCCTATCTCAGCTGCACAGTTTTCCGACCGAGTATTGTAAAGACTAAAGACCCAGTAAAGCAAATATTATTAAATGTACAAATAAAGCATCACAATCCGTATATTCTTTAATAGTCATTCACATTCAGATGAAAATCATGTACTAAAAGATCAATACAGGATTTGCATAAACTCATTATGCTCCCCTGCACAAAATCTGTGGCAATTCCAACTGTCTCATAACTGACTACTGTTTCCTCTCTTGTCCAATCACGACTCATCCATGTCCCACTCTCTCTCTCTCTCCTCTCCACTTTTCCCATGACAGATTATACACGTCCAATATGATTTAATGTAATATAAATTTTAATTTTTTCCCCTCTCCTCATTCATTTAATGTTACAATGACACAAATTGTTGTATGCAGATAAGGCCCAAAAACTATTAGACAGCTGAATGAACGTTCCAAACAAACACAACATAAAATTTGTATTAGTAAGACAATCAGAATTGTTGTTGGTGGACTTGACTACATTTTTTTATTCTTTCAAACGGGGGTTGACTCAACCCGGGTAGGAAATAGACAGTCTAGAGAGATGTACCCTCCACACACACACACACGAGTATTACTTTTAAAGGCTCCTCTTCGTATTATAACGTAATAGCTTTTAATACGTATGAAAGAAGAGGCTGCATTTTTAGATTCCGATAGGCAAAGGTTGTTTATCATATACGTGGAGAAAGAGGGAAAGTGTGTGTTTCTGTGTGGCCCACTGTGTGTGCCTTACACGTATTGAAATACCTTGTTTTCCGCTTGAAAAACTTGTAATAAATGTTATTTTGAAGGCTTATACACATACACACACGGGGAGAGAGAGACCAGTTGTTGGAACAAGGTATAATACACAGAAAAGCAGTGAGTGAGGCTGGATGTATCAATCAAAGGGTTGTAGTAACCTATTCCTTGTCGGTTATTTCAAATGAATTCACTCAGCCAAAATAATTGTGTACGTACACTGATTACTCTTCTTCTCACTTCTCTTCCTCTGTCCACATTTTTTAAAGCCCTTTTCTTATTATATCCACACTGAGGACATGCAAGAGACTCTCGTACACAGAATGTAATAATCAGCTATGAAATGTACCCTCATTGAACCATCCCCTCCTCCTCCCCACAAGCAAGCGAGCATACAAACACACCATAAAAGTACACATGATGAGTTACATTTGCTATGAACTATTAAAATCCATTTAATAAGTACCCCCATTTACGAGGACGTTAAGCTCAAGACAACCTTTTTTGTACTGTAGATAAAGTAACAGTGTGTGGGTCAAATGAAAGATTTAAAGGGTTGCCCCCTCACAATCTATGATAGTCTAAATTTTTGTAAGGCTTATCAATCACCACTACTACTTAATACACGTGGGAGTCTGTGGCCTGTCTGTGTGTGGTTCAAACTTTTTCTTCTTTTGTGTGTAATTTTTTCATTCCTTTCTAACCATGATGCTCCCTTCTCAAGGGACTCAACTTGTACAGTATGCAATCCTGGCTTTTAAAATTTTTTAACTGGGTACTCAATTATTGGTTGACACATCAAATTGTGAAATGTATTGACAGTTGTGTATTTAGCATTTATATTTGCTGCTAAATATTAAATTTGCACAATCTCTGGAATTCTCCTGGAGGGAAAACTTTTCTAAAATAATTCTCTACCGAGTCAAAAAACGGGGAAGCAGAATCCATGTCCCTGTAAAGAGAAGTCACAAAAGTTTAAATGTCGACTGTCCCTTAAAATCTATTCAAAAACTTTCAAATTGAAGGGATGCTGTAGCCGTAAAAGTTTTTTTCTGGAAAAGAGAATAATGTGTAAAATGAATAATAAAATAATCGGACAAGAATATTGTTTAGTTTTTATTTATTGGAGCAATATGAGAAAGGTGTAGACTATACACACACACACATACAGTGAAATAGATGACGGTGTGTGACGAAAATGAGGGAGAGAAAAGGATGAGACTGGCGTGGCAGATTCATAAATTGGAAGCGCAAGCCCTCTTTCTTCTTTGTCCCTGCCCTGTGTGTGTGTGTCTGTCTGTTGTTATTGTTGTAATCTTTCGTACATGAGCCCTTGCTCTTCCTCTCTCTGAAAGGGATGAGATAAATAATAAAATGTGTGTGTGTAAATATGATGAAGGAAAAGCAGCGTAAAAAATTCACCGCCTGTTTCCACCCCTAATACAGATACCGTATTTCCGATAATTGCACGCGGGATACTAATAGTACGCGGTATCTAATAATACGCGGGGGTCAGTGCCGGAGTAAATAATAGTACGCGGGTCTACTTTAGTGGGCGGGTATAATATAACCCAAAAACATACTACAACTTCAGATAACAATTCCAAGAAGGGTACACTACAAAGTCCAAGAAGGGAAGGACTCAGATATAGGGAAAATGAGGGAAATAGAATGTAAAATATATGCTTGCTGTATACATGTATGTACTGAACAGTTTTGAAGCTATACATTGAGAATGAATTAAGTCATTGAAGGATTATCTATTTTTAAAAAAGCAGACCCTTTCATGTTAAAGAATTCTCACCATCGTTTATGTGGCATGACGTCCAGTCTCCTCCATAATTTCACAGCAAACACATTTAACGCCAGTCTATACGTATTGTAAGCAGAAAACTTTTATACAGGGCCGTGAGTGCTAAAATACCTTTGACGCCACATAGACGATTTTTTAAAAAAGTTAGAAAAATGAAGCCCAGGTCACACTCAACAAAGTTCAAGCTCGAAGTATTGGCCTATGCTAAGATAACATCTGGTGAGAGAGCAGCTAAACATTATGGTGTCAGCCCATCGACCATTAGAGGGTGGAAAAACAAGAAGGAAGAATTGGGTTTGTTATACAATCTAGGAATTTCCTGATTAATTAATTTAAAATGTTTGATGGTTACATTATTAAGAGAATAGTCATAATATTTTCACATTGTGAAAAGACCATATTTTTAACAAACATTATTTTTTGTCATCAGAACAAAGTTTAGTCGCTGACGGACCCAATCGCAAGAGACTCTCTGGGGCTGGCTCACGACTCACAAGTTATGAAATGGAGAATGAGTTAGCTGAGTGGATTTTAGGAGAGAGGGGGCAAGGTCATCCCGTATCTAGAAAGGCGATCATGTCTCGAGCCAAAGCCCTTTATGGTTCATGTGATGATGCAACCAGGTCAACATTTAATGCAAGCAGAGGATGGCTGCAAAAATTTATGAAGCGAAACAGCTTTTCACTGCGTCGCCGTACAACAGCAGCCCAAAAAGATCCAGACCAACTGTGTGCAAAACTTGCCACCCTCGTCACTCATGTGTCCCGAAAAAGGAAGACTGAATCAATTGAACCACCGTGTGTTGTAGGAGTGGACGAAACTGCTGTTTTTTTATATGCTTCCTGACACGACAGTGGACACTGTTGGAGTCCATACTGTCACAGTCAACACCACTGGTCATGAAAGGAGTCATGTGACCGTGGCACTCGCTGCATGTGGGGATGGAAGGAAACTGAAGCCATTCATCATATTTAAGGGAGCAAAAAAGGCAGTCAAGGAATTGCAAGGAACTGGAGGTGTTGAGATTCGGACTCAGAAGAAAGGATGGATGGATTGCGAGCTGGCAATGAACTGGATAGACAAGGTTTTTCAAAAATTATCATTCAAACGGAGAATGCTGGTTTGGGATTCTGCGAGATCACACATAAATAAAGCCGTGAAAAGCCATTCAATTCAATTCAACAATGGTCATAATCCCGGGCGGCTGCACAAAATACTTCCAGTCCGCCGACATTAGCTGGAATAAACTCTTCAAAAATTGACTGGTGGAGCTTCACAGTGAATGGATTTCGGACAAGAGAAATTTGTCCTACACTCCAACGGGAAATCCTCGACCTCCACCTCATTCCCTAATAGTTGACTGGGTCAAAATGGCATGGAATAGCATATCAAAGGAGACAATTATCCACTCCTTCAAAGCTTGTGGCTTGACAACAGATCCTGGTGGAAGTGAGGATCAGGAGATTCATTGCATGAAGGTGGGTCAACCATGTCGTGATGCATGGGACTTACTACAGCAATATAGAGATGAGGAATTTGTCCCACCTGTACTTCCGGAAGAGCCGGAAGAAGAAATTTTGTATGTGGATGTGTCAGATGATGAAGATGAAGAACCGAGTCATTCTGAGGCTGAAGGTGTAGAAAACCTGAGGAACAAGATTCAGGCAGCGGGGACGACAAATGGAAAATCTGCGTTTAACGATTCTGATTGATACACCTCTATTGTATCATTTCATTATTATGTTATATTTATATATATTGATCAAATTATTAATTAAAAATTTCAATTTAAATGTTTGCATTCAATTTAAATGTTCTGCTTTTGCATCTTGGCTTATGCTAACATGAAAATAAGGATTTGCACGCGGGTCCC
>WJFB01002755.1:0-16862 GCA_009870185.1 Pygmarrhopalites habei
CCCCCCCCCCCCCCCCCCCCATTATGTGGCCTTGTTCAATAATATGTAGGATTGTGTGTGTGGGGTGTGAGTCTGCATGATTACAATTAGGTGGAGAGTCAGAGAAAGAAAAACTGAGAGGAGAAGAGACGAGAAGAGACAAGAAGAAAGCGAGGAGAGAGAAAGAAATGCACGATATTCTTATGTCAATATGGAATCCTTTTGTGTGTGCCTCCTTTCCTATCCTTCTCTATCCATTTTCTATTGTCATCTAATTCAGTTTACTCTGTCCTCTTCTCTCTCTCTCTCTCTTTTTCTCCAAGTCTGAGTCTGATGACGTTCCATGTCTCCACAGACTGTAGTTCATATTGTCAAAAAGGGGAGTAGGTATAATGATATGTATAAATATTCATACGTTTCTCCATACCAAATTCAAATAGGCAAAGGTAGTCAAGTCTAGCCGTGTGTGTATTTTCTGTGTGGATGTGCTATGTGTGTGTGTGTGCTATGTGTAGGGATGCCATGTCGAGGAACAACTACAGTAAAGTAGAAGAAGACTACCAAGTAAGAATCTTCTTCATGAAGAAAGAAGAAGAAGATGGGATTGGATTTTGGAATTGTTGTTGGTGGTAAGAGATTTTCCCTTCGTCACGATAAATCTATTGTCCCCGGACAAAAAGGCCTCCGTCTCCGTCACGGCATTCCTCGAGGGCACTCTGCAAACTTCAACCTCCAATCCCACCACCATAACAAACTCTTATTCGTAATATGTGAAAAATTCTGTGTGTGGGGGAGAGAGACGGAATTCTTTTACTCCCATTTCAAACAGATATGTAGAGAGGAGGAGGGGAGTTTAAATATCAAAATATTTTGGAAAATTTTAAATGTACTGGATGGAACAAGTGTTACCGTAATTTTGCGGTCATCTTTATACTAATTGTGATTAAGTAGTTAAATAGTTGAGAGGGGAAGAGTCAAGGGATTTTGGTAAAACACCATCAACTCAACATTGTTACATAATAATTTTCTATACAGTCTTTACAGTTAAGAAGAGAGAGAACAAGGGGAACTTTTACATTAACACGCCTACACATCCCTTTTGGAAAGAGCAAAGCTACACACACAATCAGAGAGAAGACTGTACTTCCATTATGTAATGCATAGAGTACACAATGAACCCAGGGAGAATCAAAGGAAAGACCTTTAAACCAGTAGGCTCTTTATATATGAGTGCATTACTGTACACACACAGTGTGTAATGTGTAAATGTAGGAAGGGAAGCAGCGGCAGAATATATAAAACTTTTTTTTCTTGAACATTTTTAGCACAACAGAAAGTCCAAAGGAAAGGTGGATTTAAAGTTTTTCTCCTTTTCTTTTCTGTACATTCAACTGTGTGTGAGTGTGGACTGTATGGCTTTATTGCATTTCCTTCCCTTTTTGATCCAAGAATGGTGAGGATTGAGAATGGAAAGGAGCTGGACACACACACACACATACAATGCTCAGAGAAGGACACACACATTTCTGATAGTGTGGCTACACATTCTTTGTTAGAACTATGTACATTGTATAATTTTTTGGGTTGACACTCTTCTCACACCGAATATTCCCAGGTAAAAATGTGTGTGTGTGTGTGTTTTACCTACAGACACATAATGATGTGGGCAATTGTGGAGTACGTACGGTTTTGGGATTTGGAAGTGAGGATGTCAGACCAAAAGAGAGAGAGAGAGGGAAAGACATGTCCAATTTCCAGTTCTCCAGTCTTTAGACACGTAAAATAAAATTTAGTGTAATAAGTTACAAACTGTGTGTATGTGTGTGTACACAGGGACAGATATACATAGATCTTGGGACTACACTTAAGGGGTAGCTCCTTCTTTGTACTTAAGAGTTGAAACTATATGTGTGTGTGTGTGTGGAGAGAGAGCAATGTATTTAGTAAATTGGACCTCCTCCAGGCCCACATATAATTTCTTATGGAGAGTTCTATGATTCCTCCCGTTGAGAGGCCTTCTCTCTTTTCCTGAAGAGAGTGTGTGTATGTGTGTGTGTGTGGAGGAGAGGGAAGGAGCAAGTTTAGAGCTGGAATTCTCGAAACAGGTGCTCCAAGCTCTTTTTCCTTCTTTCTGAGTGAGAGCCTCCCTCACCCTTCCCCACATTCACCATTCCCTTTTCCCTATCCCCTCACTCACACACACGCAGACACACACACACAGCTCGACTCGACTCTGTCAATTGTGTGAGCGGCAGTTTAGTTTCGACTTGTGTTCTGCCCAGTACACATCGCACGTTCGTCCGTGCTCCACTCCATTCCACACACACATTTTGTCCACCGTTTTTGTCCGTGGACTCTGGACAAGTTGAAAATTTTGGATTTTGGTGACAAGACATTTTGTGAAATTACAAAAAGGTCGTGTGTGTATTTTTTGGAGTGTTTTTTCATTGGGTACAATATACTAAATAGACTGTTAAAGCAGAAGAAAGGAATTGAAAATTAGAATTTGGATCCATGGGTTGTCCACCTAGAAAAAGAAGAAGTGTGTGAGTTCACATGAGATTGTGTTTTTTTTATTTTGAATTGAGCAAAAGGCGTGGTGGGACGGTGTTCAAAACCTCACTCTCTTTTATACCGAGTGTAGTGGATGTGTAGTGTGGCTTTTGGATTTTTATCAGATTCTCATCTCTCTCGGATTGAACAGAGGAGAGACACCACATGCACTCTCCGTGGCCTGGACAAGTCAAAAGTGAGAGAGAAACACACACACACACAGAACATATATTGAGAGAGCGAAAAAAGGGTCTCACCCTTTTTCCACTGACTAAATCAGTTTAGAAAAAAAGTTGATGTTGTTGATGTTGATGTTGTTGTTGTTATTGGTGTGAGCCGGAGTCGTTCCTTTCCTACATATTCCACTTGTTTTTAAAAGTCCCCGTGTGTCTACTACGTGTCTCCTGTCCTCCGTCTCTCTCACTCCAATTGGGAAAATTGTGTCGTTGATAGTGTTAAATTTATGGACAGTTGAGTTGGCCCTGCTTCCATGAAGGAAAAGGAAAGGGGGGAGAAAAAAGTTGTAATACTAAATTATTGTTGAGAATTTAGGCGACGGGAACAACAACAACAAGAAGACACGAGCGAGTGTGTGTTTGTGACGTGACAGTATTAGAACAGAAAGAGAGAGAAGAAATTGAGAGTCAATCTGGATTTTCACATTTTTTCCGGTTTTTGTTTTCTCAAAACAGAAAAGGAATACAATTTGAATTCATATTAAGTTGAATAAGGAAAAAGCTACTCGTTTCTCAAAGTTGAGTTTTGAAGAGAGAGAGACCCACAGGATTCTCGACCCCTCATTAAAAAAAAGTTCTCTCATTCTCCTTCTGAAAATCTTTTCTTCTAGTTGACTTTTTAATCACACGCGAGGGAACAAGTTAAAATCTAAGAGAGGAGTGAGTCCTCATGCTCATTTAACCAACTAAATAAATATACAAATTCAACTGGAAGAATTACACAGAACAACAACCTAACGTTATACAAAATATACGCACACAATCTAATGAAACAATTCCATCACCACACAACACAGTGGCAGCCGTTCTCCTTATCTCATTTTTTCCTCTGACTTAAAGATTTTGTTGTGTGTGTGTGTGTGTGTGTTTTGAATAAATTAGTTCTCGTCCGAGTGTTTCTCTTCTTCAAACCTTCAGAAAGTACAAAAGAGTGCTACTGTTCCGTTGCCTTGCCTTGCTTTAGTATACAAGAAAAAGTATTAAGGAAATTTTTGCCGGCTATTTTGTCCAGAGACTCTCGATTGTTGCCAATTAACATTTTGATCTCTCTTCTGTGTCTCTTCATCATCATCTTAATTTGAAATCCAGAGTTTCCCTGGATATTGAAAGGAAGACGGCTTTTTGGTTAACTTTTTGTGTGAGATTTTAGAAGTCTTTGAATTTGTGTCCTGTCTATTCAGCTTCAAAGTTGTAAGAGGAGGAGATCAGAAACACACACAATTAAAATACAAGTTTTTCCCTGCTCAAGTTTTTATTCGACGAGAGTGAATAATATTTAAATAATAATCAGTGAATTATTTTAATTGTTACTCTTTTCTCCCAACTCTCCTGAGCAGAGAGAGAGAGAGAGAGAGAGAGAGAGTGATCAGTTCTCAAAATCATTTTTTGAAATATTTGAATTTTACATTTTTGATATATTTGAAGAGAGAGGCTGGACGCACGCAATCAAATTCTCTACTTTTTCTACTTTACATTGACTCTCGGATGTTTATAATATCTCGTTTGGATGAAAGTGAGATGGAAGTATAATTTTGCTATCTTTATTTCTACATCTCTTACGCTCCACGCGTGTTCACTACATTGAATACTCACAAGTGTCCTGTCAATCCTCCAACCTACGAAGATAGAGATTGTGTTTCTCTCAAAGTGTGTGTGAGTGTGTATGTGGATGTGAGTGTGTGTATTTGAAATCAAAGTGGTGGATCACTTATTACAATTTGTGTGTGTCTGTATGAAGAGGAGGAGTGTGTAATAGAGATGGGAAAGGATGAAGGAAAGGAGAATAGAGGATTGATTTTTCGATTGAAATGAAATCGAGAGTCAACAATCTGTCTTCATCCATCTCCGGGGTCGGCGGATTCGAGTGCCAGTGTCTGTGAGAGGGAGGATGTGATGTGCAGAATAATAATAATATCAAGACAACACAAATAGAAGAAGAAACTGGAGAGTATACAAATATACACATACATATACAAAGTATTGTTGTTGTTGAGATCAAAATAATATTTGGCGTGGAGTAAAGTGAAGTGTTGTAAAGACAATACGATATTAGTACAAGAGAAGAGGGGAATGCAGGGAGTTGGGATGGATGAAGAAGGACGGGAGCGAGATTATGTACGTACTCCTCATGTAATTGTAAAAGTAAACACACATATGAGTAATAATTGTGTTAAATGTGTTCAATGTGACTGTGGAAGGGAAGAAGAGAGTAGTTAAAAAGTTTGTCAAATGCAATTGCCAAACCCAAGTGGATATATTATTATTATCTCATTATGATTGTATTACATCTCATCAACCCTTGTATTCTGATACGAGAGAGTGGATGAGAGGGAGAGAGAGAGATGAGTACAATCAACTGACATGGATATGGTCATATGATCTCTCCTCTCTGATCGAAGAGATTCTCTCTCTGTCTCTCTACGAAAGTCATAAATATTGTAATGAATATTCAAAAGTGTGTGTATGTGTGTTTCGTGGAGTAATATTAGCATATAGTTATTTCTCTCCTGACCATCCTCGGCCCTCTGACATAATTGTCTTGATTTTTATTATTTTATTTGAACAGAGAGAGATATGGTCAATTGCAACATCTTCATGACGATGGAGAGTGATTCTCCGATTTATTTGAGTTCTCTGACTCCTCTGTATTCTCTTATTATATTGTGTGTGTATTGTACATCATACTTTTTGGCATGTAGAAATGACCAGATTTGTACACAGACACACACACACTACACTGAACTGGCAGACAGTGAAACTCTCACTCATTTGTTTTTCTATAGTTTCAATTTGAATACAACATGAAAGAGAAGATGGAATGAGAGAGAGAAGAAGAAGACACTTTGACTCTGTAAAAGGAATTTTTTTTAGGATTGACACTATTGAACCAACAACTTGTTCCATTGTGATAATTTTTCCTTAGACTCCAACACACACACACATTTTGATAACAATAGCTGAGAAAAAAAGGGGATGGAATCTAGGGATATTAGGTAAGAGATGGACAGAACGAGAGAGAAATTGTCTGTCCAAGCTGTCTGGTTGATGGAATGATATTGATCGTCATCAATGGGGTATATGTAGGGAAGATGCATCGGATTGTCCTTGTCTGATTCCAATTCACTGTGAGAGTCTTTTCCATTTTTTTAAAGGTATAGCACTGACTGTGTCGTTGGTGTGAGGAGGAGGTAAAGAGAGACTTGCTGGAGTTCAACTCATAATCAGCACCGTTTTCATTTTTCTCACTGAGGGAATTGGAATTTTTCTCTCTCCATGTCCATGTGGATGTGGATGCTTGTGTGTGTGTGTTGGAGGAGCTGGGATTGAAGGGAAGAATACGTATTGTATGTGGAAGATTTGTTGTGGGTGCTCCGGCTGTTGAGTTGAGATTTATCCTGAATGGCGTTGTTTTAAAGTAGAGAATTGTGCTGGGACGAGATGTGGAGGAGAGGATAGAAGAGTGAAGAAGAAGTTTGTGACTAGTGAAGCAAGGAATGAGGAATGAGTTGGCATATTTCTTTGGGTAGAAAAAAAGAGTTATTGTTCGTGATTGCAGAGAATGATAACCTATACCTGAGAGCATTCAGCCTTATCTATCAAATCACCACCCCGAGTCCATTCACCATTCTACACCCATTATTATTAGTTTCTTGTTCCTCCAACTCTCCTCTCCTACCCGTGTGCCTGTGTATGTGTAGTTCCCACTCCAATACTCAGCATCCATCTTGTACACAGTGGAGGAAGAGAAGAGCAGGCAGGGGTAATTGAAAGTCTAGATGAGATTTTACAATTCTTCAAGAGTCTTCAACATTTTCTCAAGCTAGTACAGACAGTCCTCTCCCGAAATTCTAACACTACGCTACAGTACAATTGAGACCAGAAAACATGGAGAGGAGAGAGAAGAGGACTGGAGGCAGTACACCTCTGTCTTTTTTATTGTTCAGCCCTGCTTCTCTCTCTCTCTTCCTCTCTTCTCTTTTCTATTGCTGTTTGCTGCTGTTGCTAATGTTCAGAGTCAGAGCTACTAATGTTGATGGTGTTGTCGTGAAATCTGATTGAGATTATCCTCACTCCTCCACTCGTTCTCTTGGAGCGAGTGTGTTTCACTCTCCTGGGTAAAATTTGCCAAGTTTTTTTTTAATGCCCAAGCACGTAGTTCACATTAACAAATTGTTTCGACTCTCAAGCCCCTCAGTCTTCGTCCATTCTTTTGTACTGTGTTGAGGAGGAAGGCCAAATCTCCTCTTTTTCATTTTCCTTTGCACTCTCCACTCTTTTATGTAAAATGGGAGAGAACCCTGAAAACTTCAGCCTCCAAAGTTTTTGTGTAAATTAATATTTTTTTTTCTAATTTTCCTTTTAAATACAAAAAGGAGTTGTTCCAAAATATTTTCAGGGAAATACCCTAGAGAATTCATTGCCCATTTTTTTGGAAATGGTTCTTTTATCGCCGGTGAAGAGGAGAAGGAGCAGTGAGTGAGGGAAAATCAATTCAAATTCCCGGCACTCCATCACCGACATCGAGAGAGTAGAGTACGCGGAGTAGAGTAGAGTAGAGTATTGAAAATTAGCAGAGAGTTGTTGAAGAAGGAGTTGAAAGCATGAGCTTCATGGATTATTTAGTATGGTGTGTGTGTGTGTGTGTGGAGTTTAAAGGAATTTGTTTGTGTGTGTGTAGTATGGGATGGTGTTCAGGTATAATATATTATTGGTTGCTTTGATACAAAGTACATTGATTCCATCCTGGATGTCCCCCAGGGGAATCTGTGTGTGTGTGTGTACTGGTAGGAAAATAACATAGTCTCTCATGTTCAAATGGAAATGGACGTTCCGTTTCGTAGTTGAAACACACACTTTCCATTGACGGTCTTGCACTTGTTCCATTTATCCTCTGAATCTGAGAGAGAGAGAGTAAATGTACTGACGGAATGTTTCGGGCTGACTGCCTTCCCTTTTTTCTCCATTGCAAGCTAATGTAATATGCAAAGTAAAAATGGCTAATGGACCCATATGTACTCGGCTGAATGGTGAGAGTCAGCACTTGTGTACAGTGAACGGTGAGTGAGAAAGAGAAGGACATATAAGGAAGTAAGGGAAGGGAGTGTTGGAGAGAAAATTTAAGTTTAAAAGAGTGTCAGTGTGATAGTGGAGGGAAGAGAGAGAGTGAAATCGGGAATATTCCTCCTGCCAACTTGTGTCTCCTTCCTTCTTTTTGCCTCCATTTCCATGAACATGAATCCAGTCAGGTAGACAAGTCTCGGAGAGAGAGAGAGAGATGAAAACATAGCGAGAGATAGGGAGAGGGTGGAGAAAAAGACGACATGTAGAATAGACTGACAGAATAAGTGGAGGCATGTATTATGCATAAAGTACTAGTAGATATGGACAGGGAAGAGCAAATATCATCTATATTGTATATGTGTGTGTCGTGTGTGTAGAGAGAAAGAGAGAGAGAAAAAAAGATTTCGATTCGATATATTTTTTTTCTCTATCTACATCTGCTCTCGTCTTTGATGGCTTCTCCAGATACAGATGGTCCTATCGAAAAAGAGGCGGCCGTCGTTTCTACTCTCGCTCTCTGTTCACTTTCCTCTGTTCCGCTACACTGAATGAGTTGCCTTGATTCGCTTACATCTTTCCCTCCTGCTTATCGTGTGTGTGTGTGTGTGTTCTGGGAAGGCTTCATCGTTTGTCACATCAGAGTAGGTGAGTGGGGTCTAGAGGAAGATAAGATAGACTTTCCACATTTATACAAAGAAGAAGACGAAGAAGAAGAAAGCCATTTGCCAATGGAGAATATTGCGAAGCCTTCCAATTGCTTTTTTCTCTGATTCACTTCTATATATTTATATCCATCTGCTTTCCCTTTCCCTCCAATCCCAAACTCCAACTCCGATCCGATTGACATGCTGAACTGCTGACCTACAAATCGGATTTTTCCCTCCTTCTCTTCTCTTCTCCTCTCCTCTCTTTTCATTTTCCAATATCCTCTCGAAACACGAGCAGACCACTGAAAATAAGTAGACATGTTGTAGTGTGTGGAACATTCTCTCTCTCTCTCTCCTTTTCTTTTGACACATTTGAAATGAATGGCTTGTTGCTGAGGAGTTGTGGTGTGTGTGTGTACTTTATATATTTATGGACCTTCTGCGTGTCCATGAAGAAGTACTCTCAAGATGTTGTGGAAATTCTTTTCCCTTCTCTCTCTCTCTTTTTCCTCAAGTGTCTCAAGTATCCTGGAGAGAGATTCTCCAGCCCTTTTCAGTTCCTCCTATTTTTTTTGAAGACACATGATGGGTTCATATTTACTGTGTGTGTGTGTAAAGTTTAGCAACAACAAAGACAGTGGATTTGATGCCGAATGGGTTTTTCTCTCTCTTATTTTCTCATTTCAAATTTTAAAAATATTTTTATATTTTTAAACCCAAAAAATCCTAAAGGCACGCCCCAAAATTTGAAATATTTCATCCTCCTCTGTCCCTCTCAATGGCCCTTTGTGAACTTTACTGATTTTTGTACATAAAGTGCCCACCCTTTCCCTTTTTGAAAAAGGCTTGTGTTTGTCTGTTGTGTAGTCCAGCACACAACAGAGGGAGAGGAAGGAGGGAGGGAGGCACAAGCCAACGTTTTAATTACAATTAGGCAAGTCGAGTGAAAAAAGGGAAAAATTAATATATTTTATATATTGTCTACTCTGGTACAATGTAGTCGGCATGACCTCGCTCAAACAAACAAATCCCCAAGAGAAAATCGTACAAGAGTACAAAAGGGTAACCCATGGATAGAAGAGAGGAGGAGTACTGGAGGAGGATGGGTGGGAAGAGAGAGGCATAAAGAAAAATTCTTTCATTTTTCCTTCTTCATATCGTCTAACTTGTTTTGACAAGGAAACCATGCAAAAAAAAGTCGGGCCGGCAGCCATAATACTTTTATTCTCTCTCTCTCTCTCTCTCTCTCTCTCTGCGTGTGTGTGGATAGGCGCTCCAGTATTGTGCTGCCAATGTCAATTCTATGAGTTTTTGTTTGGGAGAGAGAGAGAGATATAGAAAATATGAAGACCAGGGTCCCTTAGCAAAACTTATGAAATTTTTTTTCTTCATCTTTTAGCCTGTCGTTGCCGCCATGCCGTGCCATGGCTGCTTCGTTTGGTTTGCCATGCTGTTCCCGTTCTCTCTCTCTCCTCTTTTCTCATACCTTGAGGATTTCCGCTTGGTCCAAATCAAAAGATTTTCCACATGAAGGCAACTCATACTTTTGCTCTTCTCGTGAAGCCACCTTGAAGCTACTTTTCCTTCTCTTTCCTCCATACTTTATAGTTTACTTGATCCTCATCTTCCAGACTGAGAGAGAAGAGTTTTGGGAAGAAACTATTTCGACCGGCTCCCAGCCTGCCTCTAGGTGTTTGTCAATACCTTTGTGCTGTGTTCAACATGACTGTCTACAAGTTTTCCCTTCCTTCTCTCTCTAAGTTTGGAGGATTTTCTCAACTGTTCTCTCTCTCCGTGTATTTATTTATATCAACTGATATTGAGGATAATGGCGGGGTCCGGAGGGAACGTCCGGAAAGAAGAGAATAAAGGATAATGCGGGTTCAAAATGTGACCTCCTATCTTTCAAAAGTGTACTGGCCAACTTTAATTTGAGTTAGGATGCTGTGTGTGTGTGTGACGTTTGGATTCCACAATTATAGACATTATGATTCAGGCGGGTGGGTAGATGGGATGCTGGCGGGTGGGTTTTTTTCACCATCAACATGGAGCGGATTAAATTGTTGAGGGAGATGGATGAAAAGATGGAGGATTTCATATGAAATCCTTCACCCACCCACACACCCCATTATATTTGCATGAGTTACGATTCAAGATGAAGGAAATACAAGATCTGTTTGAAGTTTGTCAGGAGAGACTTACGGGTGGAGAGAGAAATTCGGTCGGAATGTCAAAATTCCTTGGGAAAATGGCGGGCAGTGGGGGAAATAGAGCTGACAAATTTTCCCTAATGTCAAAAATCAGATGATGAATTAAATGTGAATTTTAGGACTGGGAAAAGGAGAAATTAAAAGAAGAGCGCCAAGACCTAAATTTTTCTTCTATGTCTGAATGTCTGTGTGTGTGGCTTTTGGAATTAAAATTCAAAAGTCCCAACACACACACACACAGGGTTGTATTGTGATGTAAGAAGTTGGAGTCAAATGTATGTAAAATTGTGGATGGCGTAGGAGACAGAAATTTGGCCGTGTGTGTGTGTGCTTAGCACATTGCTCGACGATGAGGAAAGGGTTTGGTTTTGATTTGTTGATGATGCTGTTTGATCTGTAATAGGCTTTGATCCTCTTCTCTCTACTCATTTAATAAGTCAACTATCGTTAGGGAGCAGAGTTGAGTGAGTTCAATCCTCTTACACATTATATAATCATATATAAATGTGTGTGAGTGCTTTTCGCTCTGCTCTGCCTACGTGTCCGCTTGTCTATCAAAGTTGTTTCTAAAGTCGTAAGCTCACCTACTATTACACTTAAATGAGGTAATGTGGAGGATCCAACCAGCCAAACACACACACACATACACACAGAGAGAGAACAGGTTTGACCTGGCAAAACTCGGCCTCCTATCTTTCTCGTCTTGTCGCCCAGTTCTTGGACAAAGGGGATTTTACAAAAGGAATTGCTCACTCCACTTGTGTGTGTGTGGACTTTATCATTGAATTTTTTTCCCATTCCCTTCTTTCAAAACTCAGTGTATTGCTGTTCAATTAATTTTTTTTGTACAAATACACAGTCGTACGAGGAATGAAGGGATTTAAACTGGAGTCATTAGTGCTGAGATTATTTGTAAATTGTAGTTTTAATTTTGTTTTTTACGACCTACTACCATCTACAATTATGACGGAATTGAATAGGAAGAGAGAGAGAGAGACAGTCATTGGGGAAATTGACTGGGATTTTTGTATGGACTGTGTTTGTAAAGAATGTAGAAATTGGATGAGGTTCTCATTCACTATCACCTGGTCTCCTCTTTCTCTCTCATGAGGGAAATTGGAAGCTCATCTTTATTGTAATTATGATGGAAGGATAGAGAGCAGACACTCTCTCTCCTCTTGTAGTATGTAGTGTAGTGTGGATTGATAAAAACTAGTGAGCAAGTGCATTAATATGAATGTCGTAATTTGATACACAGCACCAGCACACACGGTCGAGTCAAGAGTTGTTCAAAACCTTTGGAGGCTCCAGGGAAAAAAAAGAAGTTGAAATTGTTCTTATTTTCCATGTCCACTCTCATTGTGCTCGAATGTTTGCCGTGTGTTTGTGGATGATGAGATTTGGATAAAAATTGTGTACAACCACTCTACCCTTTGTTGTTGTTGGACAGGGAGAGTGTCGATGTTGATAGTTGATAACTGATACATTGTCTGGGATGAATTAGCTTGTTTTGCCAACTCTCTCTTTGGCTACTACATTATCTCTCTAGGTATTTATCCCTTTTCTCAGATTACTTCTGAACAGTTGAACATCCTCATCTTGTTTTTTTTTCTTCTTCTTCTTCTCTGTCTCTTTGTGTGTATTCTCTTATCATCTGATTCCTTTCCGCTCCGTTTAGCGAGAGCCCTCTTCATGTCACGTTAAATTTAACTGTTAAATTATAAAGGTGATCCCAATCTTCAGGAGAGCACGAGGAAAAGGGATTTTTCTTTTATCACACTCAAACCATGTCCGTACTAAGCAAGAATTTAATTTTCTTGTTCTGATTTAATTTGTGCAAAAAGTACACAAATGGAAAGAAGGCAAGAAAGAGGGTTCAGATTTTTTTGATGTGCAAATTTTGAGCAAATACAAAAAATAAATGTGTGCGTGTGTAGTGAGTGTGTGCTAAGATTACATGGTTTTGGCAAGAATGAAAAAGAAGGGTGTAATTAAATAGAGGTCGCGTCAGTTTAATGGGTGAATTGCGTCATTCTGCCATTCTGCAAAATTTTAATTGTTTCATTTGATTTGAATATGAATAGAAACAATTGGAACAAAACTTGACTTTCAACTTTATTCTTACTCTTCGCATTTGGCGTGTGTGTGTGTTTTTGGATGGAAGAGTTGCAGTGGCAATTCAAATATGGAGAAATTATTTTAATATGGAGACTATAGAGAAAATAATGTAAAATTTGAGCAGAAATGAAGGGAAATGTTTTTTTTAGAAAAAGAAATTTTTTGTGAATTGAATGAAAGTTCTTTGTGTGTGTGAAGTGATTCACTTGACTAATCTTTTCTCTCTTTTTTTGTCTTTTCAGGACTCGGGAGGATTGAGCAGTGATTAGGGATTAGGAAGTGGAAGGTTCCTCGTCCTCTTGGTTTTTCTCCCTCCTGGTCGTTTGACAAAGGGAAAAGCAATTAAATACGCCACTCGATCAATTGACTTGACTGAAAGAAGACGGGTTTCCCTCCTCAAGAAGAATAAAAGAAGAAGAGTGACAAGGATTTACTCAAGAGAAAGAAGAATCCTCTTTAGTAATTTAATTTATTACGCCATCGCCATCACCACCCTCTTTTTTCTTGACTTCTGCTCTGGATAGAAGGAAACCGCCAGGGAGTCAGGATCACATCATCCACACTAATAATAATAATAATGATAATATGATGTGCCCCCTTTAACCCTCATCTCCCTCTTTAATCGTCTTCAGAGAGAGACCGAGGATAAACGATTATTTTGACATTGGCATTGACTGTCTCTATCCATCCATGAAGTAAAAAGGCTGTACCATCGCTGTGCGCAAAAAAGATAGATAGAGAACCAAATTAAATTCCAATTGAAGCTCATTTAATAGATATTAAAAAAAGGAGAGAGAGTGTGTGTGTGTTCGTGACAGTTAAAAAAGAATATAAAAAAGTGTGGAAGCTCCAGTTGAAGAAATTATACTTGGAGTACTTGGAATTGAAATAAGAGAGTATAATATTTGTCAGATATTTGACCTCCAACCTCCTCAATGTCCCATTATGGATTGTGACCTAATCCTTCTTCGTTGAAACTGCGCACTCCCCCCCCCCCCCCAACTCAACTCTCTATATTGAGTAATTTCGTCTCACAAGAGATAGAGAGAGGGAGAGGAAATTGTGTGTGTGTGTGGATCATCTCGTATTTAACAAGAAGATGGGAATAATGGAGTATATATTATCCTCATCGTCGTTCCTTCGGACTATGCGAATCCGTTCGTCTAATAAAAACCTCAACTCGTCTAAGTCATCGATATTAATAGTAATGGAGATGTGGGGACTTGTCTGTCTCTTCCTCTCCCTGTCCACCACCTTCGTCTTCGCTGCAGAACAAGGTAAGAAACTTTATATAAAATATATATACACACATGTGGAATCTGGATTTTTTTATGATAGGCGTTCATACACGTTCCTTGTTACTTGTACAATTGTCAAAAGGACTCGGAGGAATGGAATGAATTCTCAGCGGAATTCTTTTCTTTCGTGTGTGCTAAAATTTTCATACTAAAACATCATTGTATTAAAGTAAAGGTGAGCAATGGGCACAGTTAGAGTGTAAAAAAATCATTGTAGTTGTAGTTTAGTGTGTGTGTGGAGTGGATGACGGTGATGATGGTTGTATGGACTATTATTTTATGAAGAACATTATACAGCCTCGCAATAAACTTTTTTTCTTCCATTCTCACTGTTCATCCTGTCTTGAGAATTGAGGGGTGCAAAAGAAAAATGTAACTAATCCCGAGGGTTGTCATAAAAAGATTTTGGAATGGTCGGCAAAATGGCAAATAGACAGGGATAGAGAGACAGAGACAGAGACAGAGATTTGAATTTTTAATGGATTTATTTGTTCGACCAAATACAAAGTTTTTTCTTGTCTCTCTCTGTTCTTTGTGGTGTGTGTGTGTGTGTGTGTGGACAAGTCTGGAGACACAGAGAGAGAGACACTCAGAGGAGAGGAGAAGGAGGCAATGGCACTGGCAATAGTAATTTCATGAGGACAAGATGAGTCGTTTAAATTCTCTGACTTTGAGTCAAGAATTCTGAATTCTATTGTGGAATTATTTATGAGCTCGTTATCGTCGCGTTAGTTTTCTTTTCGTCGAGTTTCGACTCTCTCCCTCTTCCTCTCTTCCCCTCTTTTTCTTCTTCTGACTTCAGAGGAGATCTGAGACCGCGACTACATTTATGACCGACAGAAACACAAAGACTTGAAAAATTATCATTTTTATGGGAACGACCAACCATTGGCTTGTGTGTGTGTCTTTGTGTGTAGAGAGAGGAGATCGTTGCATTGCATATCTTACTGCATTCAAACTGCATTTGGGCATTGTAGAGTGAAGAAAAAAGAGTGAGTGTGTGTGTCTTTTAAGTTTAAATGCCAAGTATTACCACCCCTTTCACATTATAATATTCTTATAAACTCCTTCCTATTTACTTTCGTCAAGTGCTCATGAGAAGGGGGAACCAGGGAATCCTCGTACGAAGCAGGTAGTGTTCATTTTGTCCATTCTCCTCCTCCTCCTCCTCTCCTACATTTAGGAACTGTTAAAGCGTATTAGAATAACATGGAGGATGGAGAATGTGTGGATTGTAAACAAAACACATGAGGATGACGACGAGTTGAGAGGGAGAACAGTTTTATACACAGAAAAGACACACGGTGTTCGTATGTGTGTGTGGATGCAGAGGGAGAGAGACGGGGATATTGTAAAGATGTTCGTTAAAAATTTTCACACGTATGAAGCTCTTGAATATTTTTAAGAGAGTGACTTATCTTCTTCTTTCTGAAGAGAGCTATTTGCTATATGTGTGACTGTGTGTGGAAAATATGTAGAGAGAGAGAGGAGGATGAGGGGGGTTGGTATGCGAGCATAGGTAATTTTCATCGTCATTCAGACTCTCTCCATGTGAATGATACTCGGTTTTTAGCAGTCTTGGAGCAAAGGTGGAAAGAGAGAGAGAGACACACACACACATACACACACAAAGTGAGAACAGGGAGGAACAATAACAGTTAGACTAACAAAGGATTTTTCATCTTAAGCAACCCCGCTTTACGATTATTGTTCACCCCACTCTCTTCACTTGTGTGTGTGTGGAAGGAATGAAAGTCATTTTCATATTAATATTCACAGACATATTTATGACCACCAGGAACTCTCCTCCACTCCTTCCTGCTGCTCCTGCATCCTCCATGCTGCTGTGTTGATTCTCTCTCTACATTATATATTCGTTTTCAACTACGAAAGTTAAGACAGAGAGAGAGAGAGG
The DNA here is from genome assembly GCA_009870185.1 of Pygmarrhopalites habei. NCBI lineage: Eukaryota > Metazoa > Arthropoda > Collembola > Symphypleona > Arrhopalitidae > Pygmarrhopalites > Pygmarrhopalites habei. The sequence continues at coordinate 16,018 of WJFB01002755.1, forward strand.
AGAGGAAAAAGATCCGACAAAGAGTGACTTGGCTTGCCTAAAACTAATTGAAATGGAACTACCTGCTTTGACAACCCATTTTTAGTTTTTGAACTGCCTCCTCCTCCTTTGATTTCCACATTTGTGTTGTGTGTGTGTGTGTATTGTGTTGTTCCTTGTTTTGTCTTGAGTGCAGGGGAGCGTGTAGTTGTTAAAATTATTATTCTGTCCAAAAATTGGGATTGCTACTCTCTCTCTGGGTGTGTGTGTGTGTATTTTTGAAGGGTGAACAATGAGAAAAACAATTTTCGATTTTCAATTTTTCCTTTCTGACCAGATCTTCTCCTCTCTCTCTCCTCTCTATAACTTCATTCGTTCAATTATGCGTGGAGAATCTTCACTTCCGTCCAAAACAACACAACTTTCCCGTGAAAATAACATTGTGTATGGGATGAGGGTAGCATACGGTGAGGAGGAGGATATCTGAGACCTTATTTATTGGTTGTCTTGACTATATGTAGTAGAAGGAGGAGAAGGAGAAGGGAAGAAAGAGAGAGAGGTTGAGGGAAAAAAGTTTTTTCCTTCAAAAAAGCTACGCTCCATCGGTTTTGATTTTTTCCATGTTGATAGATGGATGGGTAAGGGCTTCCACACACACGTAGATACATAGTACATAGGTACAGGGTGTTTCCTAACTGACTACGGGAAACAAAAAAATCGGCATTTCTGAACGGGTAGAGATATCATCAAAATTCCAAAAGGACGTTGTAGACAAAGGACCAAATTTTTTTAGCAGTTTGAACCATGTGAAAATTCGAAAGGTCAATGTGTGACCCCGAGGTCACCAGGTTCGACCCATTTGGGTT
>WJFB01002756.1:0-16856 GCA_009870185.1 Pygmarrhopalites habei
TTTGACTGACCAACAAACACATCTTGTCCAGCTCATCACTTTGAATTTCATTCTGATTGTCCTGGTCCAACTCCAACTCGTCATCCTCATTGAGCATGTAGAAGTAGAAAATTTCGACAAACTTGAGATGAGCTGAATTTGCGAGGAGAAAGTTGAAGAAAGTTTTTGTGATCTCCAGTTCTCTTTCCTGACTAAATGGAATGTAAAGATTGGCAGCGGTGAGAAGGGGGAAAGAATTTCCCAACAATGTCAAAATATTTGACAAAATCTTGGAGTCGTCAATATCACGGAAGATGTAGGAAAAATCAGCCATCACTTCAAGGTAGTGGAGAGAGTCCAAATTCAAGTTTTCCAGGGACTCCGAGTCCACAAGACTGAGGGCAGAATGATTGAATTGGATTTGATGTAGTTTGTGAGTTGTGTTGGTGGACAGGAGGGAGTGAAAGTAGTCATTTCGAATGACCCCACTGAACCGGAACAGTTTGAGGAGGTGTGGATGTTTGAACGTGAGGAAAGGCGTTGAACTAAATATATCCCTGTTATTTAAATAAATTGATGGAAATTCAGTGTATTTTTATTTAAATAAATCATGATACTTATGTAATAATATGTAAGATAATGTGAAGTGTGAGTGACTTACTTTACCTTAGTCCAAATCCAGTTGACTAGTCCACCATTTGTTTTGGGTCGAGTGTCATCCAACTGCATGATTTCTCCCACATGACAATGACTGATCCCAATCTCTCCAATCTTACTCAACTCGACATGACTGGCTCCCTCCACCGACTCCTCCCATCCGGACCATGGAGGTGTCCCGATGAACACTTCTAGGCCCAAACTGTTGTCCGCCAAATCTTTCCATTTCCGGGATACCAACATCAACTCACATCTCGTCTTTTTTCTCAAGTTGAGTGGGATGTTTTGCAGAATTTGGTCCAGGATCTAAAGAGAGAGAGAGAGAAGGTCAAACAACACTTTCACATGTGACACACACAAAAGTGTAAAAATGGAACTTGCATCATCTGGGAGATCGTCAATCGTTGTCGTCGTCATTTTGAGGGATTTTGCAGGATTTGGTATAGGATGTAACAGAGCGAAAAATTCGGCCCATTGCCAAATTCATCCGTCTAATTCCCTGTCATACTTTAAAATTTTAATTAATTGTCAATGCATTTTTTATTGGAATGTGCAATTTTGAACAAGTTGTCCGGAAGAGTGTTCTTCAAAGAATTGTATTCTTCTAAAAAAAATTTTAAAATATTATTGGAAAATTTTTAAAACTAATCCATGTCAACAAATTTCAAACGAGCGGTCGTCTTAGCATTCCTATTTTCTTGCCTTCATGAAATTTCGATAGTATCGTTAGAAAAATACAATAAACTTGTTTACCGTCTCTCGTATTTACGAACAAATAAATTTCTCAAGGACAAAAAAACGTCCAAGACTTTCCCCCACTTTCTCCAAACATTTGATAGTTTGTGGAATAAAAAATATGTTCAAATTATATTTCAATACAAACAGTCTTTGTTAGCTTAAAATGATGGGTTGCAGGGAACTATTTGGTTACGAACATTCAATAAAGGTCAATCAACAGAAGATATACTTACTTTAATTGGATTAGGAGTTTGTGTGTGTTGACCTTGACAAGCACCTCAAGTATTTCCTCTCTTTGTTTTGTAATGTTTTGTGCAGGTATTTAATCAAGTTGTTGATGATTCTGATGCAATTTGTACAAACCAAGTAAACAAATCAACTAAACTTCAACAGGACAAGACAGCAGGTAAATTGTGTGGTGTGTACTAGTAATTATGAGGATGGATGGTTTCCATACAATTGACTTTAGAGTGAGATTATGTCACACAAAACATTTTGATTGTTGGTTTTTTACTGACGATGAGGCATCTAGAATCACACATGTTTTGGAACAAAATAATTTGATTACAAACAATCTCCTCGGGAGGATTTATCTTTGACTTTCGTAAAGGTCAATTCCTACATCAAAGGAAATTGTCACTCTATTGACTTGTCAATGTTGACGACATGACACAATAAAATTGTGTGTGTGTCTCCTTCCACCAATCGGATGTCAAGAATCTGTCAATTTTTTTGTTGTTCAATTTGTAACTCGTCTATATTTAATTTTAACATTGCACCGTATCTCAATTAAAGTATTATCCAGAAATTGGATAACAAAACTGTCGCAGAGTTTTCATGTAAAAGAATTAGAAGAATATTTTCACAGGGAACGGCACAAAAAGTCTCAGTCTGAATTGTTTGAGATTAGATTGTAGACTCTGTTACAATTTGGAAAGGTCTTGTCCTGTCATTTTTATTTTTATCTTGAGTTCTGACACATCCCACAGTATCCAAGTATGTAAGAATTAATATGAAATTGTCATCAACAATATTGACACTCTCTCAGATTCCTATCTTTCAATATAAATAATTTCGTTGTGGATGTTTTTAAAATAACACTCCTTCATTCACTTTTTTCCTCTTGAAGAATGTTTTTCATGGGATTACTCTCTTGGATCTACGGATTCTACATGGTTGTAAAATCCTGGGTAACAATCCCAGTTCCGGTCGGGTCATTCATCCAGAAGTCGGTCAACTCTTGTATCTCTTCCTTCCGATCCTACTATTTTGAGAGACTGGTCCATGCCAAATTTCGGAATTATGGAATCGTCATCGGTGGAGACAATCCATGGGACATTCAAGTTGACAATCCAAATTTTTACTTTCGTATTGCTCTCAATCCACCAGTTGGACTTGGTGAAAGTTATATGGACGGTTGGTGGTCACCAAATGACCTGGGAGCATTCTTCAACAAATTGTTGTGTGGGAAGGATTTTATAAATAAAGATCCATGGATTTTGAGAACATTCCCTGCAAGAAAATTCTTCCATCACATCTTCCGACATCTCAACGATGTCAATTGTTACGAATTTGGTGAGTCGACCTGACAAACTCTCACATATTTTCCTATGTAATTGAGAGAATAATCAAGCATGATCTTGTTCATTAGGTTGTGCATTTAGATTGAGAGAAAAAAAATGGACAAAAAAAACTACCCATATGAAATGTATTGGAACAAATAAAAAAATTTTGTTTTTTTAAGATCTTTGATTTTTAGGGGCGTTTCAAGGCATAAATATAATTTGAGAGCCTGTGTAATTTTTCTAAAAGTTTATTTGACCTATTTAGATGTGGAGATGTACAAATTATTTTTGGACTCGACAATGAACTACAGTTGTGCCTATTGGAAGACAGCCACAAATTTGGAAGATGCTCAAAAAGACAAGATGGAATTGATTGCTCAAAAATTGAAATTGAAACCTGGAATGCATGTACTGGACATTGGATGTTCATGGGGAAGTCTTACTAAATATTTGGCTGAAAATTATGCTGTCCACGTTGTTGGTTGTACAATTTCCAAAGAACAAGCGGAATTTGCTTCGTTGCGCTGTCGGGGTTACGATGTCGAGGTCAAATTACTCAAATATAGCGAGATTAAGGACAAATTTGACCGGATTGTGTCAGTGGGGAGACTAGAGAATGTAGGGGAGTCTGAATATCGGACGTACTTTGAGATTGCCACAAATTGTCTCAAACCTGACGGTCTCTTTCTTCTCCAGTGTGTTGGACTCAGTCACAACAATATTCGACTAATTGACCCGTGGGTGGAAAAATACATTTTCCCTCACCGAGAACTCCCGAATCATACACACATCACCAAATACATGTAATTTCTCTCTAACTGTAAATCAAAGACATTCAATTTGTCCAGTGAGTAGAAGTCTTTATACATGATTTTATTTTATTTTTATTCCAGGGAGGACCTTCTAATTATCGAGGACTGGCAAGTAAGTCGAGACGAAATCATGCAAACAAATTTCAATAATTGAATAAAGTACTGAGAAAAATTGTTGGAATTTCCAGAACTTTGGCTATCATTACTCGAAAACTCTGGACGCATGGTTGAAAAATTTACAAAGACCCAAACTGGAGAAAAAGTATGGGGACCGTTGTTACCGGATGTGGGTTTACTACTTACATGGAGCGGCTGCAGCTTTTAAAAATCGGAGATTACAGGCATGGCAGATTGTCTTCTCCAAAAATGGAGTTGAGGGTGGCTATGACGCTGTGCGTTGAAAAGTCTTCCTCCTGGATATTCTATTGTAGTGAATATAATGAAATTTATATTTCAAGTCCCAATGTACAGTGTGCATTGGTTAAGATAACATTTATTTACTTTTTGCGACATTCCAATGTCAATACTCGTGTTTACTTCGTTCATTAATTGTAATCATCCTTTCCAATTTCAAAATGTTTTGATATGTTGACTCTAATAATTCCATTTATTCTCACATAAGTGAAAAGATTATGAAAAATGAAATGTGAAAAGGACAATTAAAAGAACGTACTCAATTTTAACTACAAATGAGGGAAACATATTTACCGTGCATGCATACTTGTGTATATCTACACCCTCCCAAAATACATATGTATCATCGTATGCGATCAAATTACTTAAAAAAGTAAATTTTCCACATGGTACTCTCGAAATTGACTCAATTTCATTTTTAGTCCTGGCTTGACTGTGTCCATACTTAGAATGTGCGTTGAGAATAAAGTAAAACGGAGGATTTTCTCCAATCTCATTATCCTTTTGGGTAAAATAAAAAATCATTTTTCATTTTAAAATTGAGTAGGTCACCATAATCAAAAATTAATAATCCTTCTTCATAGTTACAAGTAACGTTGGGTCGAGTGTGAAAATATGGAGGATGGATACAAATTTTGGGAATCCAGATAATTGGGAAGGTTTCAGTGGTCTTTGTGGGAAAACAATTTACTCGTTTGATGCATGGTTGGATCCTTCCGTCATTTCCTTTCCTCCTCAAGTCACAGCCAAACAAATCCTTTTACCAAATAATGGACATTTTATTTTCCCGACTGGATTCACATCTTTTTCTGATTTTGATAATGAGACTAGAGCAGCTTGCCCTTCCAGAGGTACTCAAACAAACTTTTACACACAAAACTTTTTAATTCTCTCATATCTTTTAATTTTTACATTTTAGAAACAAAATTTAAGAGGAACAAACCAGGAGACTGGTTTGACCCCAACAATTGGATGGACAGTCTAGAGCCAGGAAACAAGGCTGTAGGTCATGTCCAAAGAGTCCCATGTGGCTACGACTCTGTCAAATTTATGGAAAATAGTTCATTTTCAGTATTCATCTCTGCGAATGTGGCCATTCGTCAGTTTTTTGTGGGAGACAAAGTATTTAACTTCAATCTTTTTACTACATACTTTTTAAATCATGGCCTACTTGTCTATATAATTATTAACCCAAGTTTTAAAATGACCATTTGTAGAGTCTGAGTTACACAGTCATGGGTCTGTACATTAGTACAAATTTGGGTCAAATCCAATTTCAAAAGAGACCAGTGACCGTATTCAGTATTAGGGAGGGTCACCGAGATTGTGAGGATGGGATGGTGACGAGTGACGACTGTATATGTGAAAATTATGGAGACTCCAAGAAACGTCATGTAAATTTGAATTATATTTTTCTAAATTAAAAATAATTGTGCACGAGTATTTTGAAGTCGTATTTTGCAATCCCAAATTGAGAGCGAGAGAAAAGTGTACAAAATGAAATGTGAGACGACTCCAGTAATTTGATATGAGAGTTTGTTTTCTCACATATTTTTTCCTTGTTTGTTTGATGAACTGCAGATTTGTTCACTGGTGGAGTGTACGAGTGTGGAGGAGGATTGTCCAAGTCCGATCACGCCCCATGGTTTCTGCTGTCCCATTTGTGGTGCGTTGTAAATACATATTGTAGAATATTATGTGAACTTGTGTTGATCGAATGAATGACGTAACATTCATCCAAATGATATGAAAGTGTCTTATCAATCCAGGCTATCATGTGAGGATACAACATCGCACTGGATTCTCCCTCAAAGAGCTCAAGGAGAAGGTCAAGGAGGAATTGAAAAATGTGAAGAGTAGTGTTCACTTTTACGTGACATCCTACAAGAAAAATGGAGTCCACATTGTTTTCGTCCCACTCCCCAATGTCACTGCCCTCGTGTACAAATCTGTCCGAGTTGTCCGAGACTACTTGCAACAACGTCCGTAGAATTTTTTCATTTCCAAAAATTAATCTTTGAAATTTGATGAGTTTCTTTTAAAATGAAATTTAGAGTCTCAAGTGGTGGAGGTGAGTGTGAGTAAATCATGGGAACATTTGGATGAGACAGGGATGGATTCATCTGCTAGTGGACCAGGAGGTCCAATGTTGTCCTTCATCATCCTGACTGTCATTCTAGTTCTGGGTGGTCTTGCTTGTCTCATCTTTTACTGGAAGAAAACTGGGTGAGGACTGACTGTCATCATTGATGACTCATCAAAACAGTTTTGCTGTGAAGAACTTTATCTAATCAATTTAGTTGAGTACATTCATTTGAATTATGTTGTCGATGACAGGTACCCTTCAATGACTTCAATCTGGCCACCCTCCTGCCCATCCATGCCAACAATCCCTTCACTACCCAGGATGCAATTACCAACTCGACTTATTGGCTCCGACACAGCTCCCTCCTTTGCTTTCGCTCGGTTCTCTAATGAAAGGATTTCTCATCTAAATTTGGGTTCGGCTTTTGCTGGACATTTGGCTAGAACAGAGGCTGTTGATGAAACGGTTGGGGAGGCGGGGACTGGACAAGGTCAAGGACAAGGACAGTCTAGTGAGACACTCAACGTTGCTTTTGATGGGGATAGTAGTTATGACATTGTGGACAGTCCTCAAGAGATCATGGGGAAGACTGACAACCTGTCGACGGAGCCTGAACATGTCTACGACTTGATTGAGGTAAAGATCATCATTTTATTTTTGGGGGAAGAAGGATTTTCTTAAAAAACGGATTTCTTGTGTAAGGTGACGGAGGACTCGGATGCTGTACTCACATCCAGCATGGATAATCTCGTGTCTGCAACTACTGAAGAATAAAATTAATTTGTACAGTCACTTACTATCTCTCTCTTGGAAATTTTAATGAGTATTTTTAAATTGGTGTTCGATTGAGATGGGGTAATAAAATGATTTTTGAAAACAGAATAACTTGAGGATATATCTCAGATCATCTTCTTCTCTTCTTGAGATAACATCTGTTGAAAAAGAGGAAACCGTTTAGATTGTGTGTGTGTGTGTGTACCCTCACCAACTCTCGCTGTTGAAAAAACAAACTTTCGTTTCCGGTCACTAATAAACTCACACACACACACCACTTGATCATGTAAGCACACACGTTGTAACACCACAAGGAGAGAGGGGGATTTTTTCTTTGTATTTAAGAAAGAATTTTCGAGAGAAGGATTTTCATCTTCCTTGCCAAAATCTTCCTCCATCTTTTTATTACCCAAACTGAAACTACACAATTTTGAGTAGATTGAACTCCATTTCTCTCTTCTGCGTATGAAAATCTATTACAGATCATCATCCCATTTTGACAAGTTCTAAACTAATAAATTACAATTCTATCGAAAATTGTAAACTGCAATGTGTGTGTAAACTTTTACTCTTTCCACCAAAAAGCTAAAGACAGAGTCTTTCCTGTTTCCCATCTTCCCATTCGTCCAAATAATATGTCAATGTCTAATGTGTGTAGTCAGAAAAACTTTCGATTGTAAAATATTTGAGTATCACCAACTACGGTATTGACATGAGATCTGCTCTCTCTCTCTCTCTCACACACACACATTCTCTGTAGCCACATCTTTGACAAGTTTTTTTTGCTGGTGTGTGTGACTGTGTGCGTGTGAAATTGTAAACTTTTTCTAGGATTCATTCTATTTGTATTGATTTTAAGGAGTAAAAAAAAAGGGAAACGCATGCATGTATTGGCCTAGAGCCCACTTTGTTCTTGTCACTTTTTTCCATGTGTGTGTGCGTGTGTGTGTGTGTGTGTTTACTTGCTCCGTTTATATTTATCTTTATCTGTTTGTCAGGAAGTGATGGGGATTCTCTGGATGAATTTAAGACATGATATTGATAATAAAAAAGTACACACAGAATACACTCTTCTGTATTCCCCTCCAAGTGTGTGTGGAGTGTACTGTCCTACCGTAGTTGTATGTATTTTCTTTAATTTGTTAAGCAAGTGAGTGTGTGTACACTAACTCTAGACCGCAGGAATTGTATTCAAAACATGAGTTGAACATTTGACTTTAAAATTTAAAAGGCAGAATTACTAAATATGTCCGCTGTCAATCTCTCTCTCTACCGTACGACACGAGCATATTTAACGTACAGATTACAGATATTATGTATTGCATTTAGTGGAAGGTAGTCATCATCATCATCATCTTGGAGTGCGTATCTGTACTACACTTTACTTATTGTGTACTCTGTTAGTCTGTGTACAGGATGAGGAAAAATGAGCACGAAGATTCCCCCGTACCAACTCATGACTACACACACATTTTAGTCAACTTTACCCATCCCTACCACCTTTACTGCCGCAGATAATGATGATGATGACTCAGTTATTTTTTTCAAAGTAAGTTGAGCTATCATATCATACTGTAAAGTTGAGGAGGGAAGAAGAGAGAAGGAGGAAAAAAATTTCTGCATGTCTCAATGAATGATAACTTTGAGGTTAATCATGAGTATAAAAGTTAAAAGATGAGCTAAACTGCTTTGTAAATTATTGCCTTGACTCCCTCCCAAAAATGTGAGAGAGAGACAACAAAGGATTCACATAGCAAAGCTATTTGTAGGGTGATTAGACTTCTTCCCTACCAACAATTTTGTGACACGTTCACACACACAATACAAAATGGTGTACCACGTTATGTTACGTGCACCTGAGCGAGTTAAAGTTGAATATGATTGCACGTATGGTTTACGGTTAGCTCTTCTTATTGTTAAGATGAGGAGGGAGGGGAGGGGGTTAAAAAATGCCAATACACTTTGGAAGGGATAATACAATATAATGAATGCAAAGTGGAATTACTCATAGGAGTCAAAAGGGAAAAGAAAAAAAACAGGGAACCAACAATGAACCATAAGTCAAGTTTCAAGTTTAACACTTCAGTTTCCCTCCTCTCCCCTCCCTGTTTGTGTGTGTGTTTCTGAATAATTGTGCGACGGTGGAAGAGGAGAGAAATATGTGTTTGTGTAAAAGGTGGATTACAGTTGCGGACTCAATAAGCTACGAGTCAGCATATTCTGAAATAATAATAGGTAAACCTGTTGAGTCCTCTGTGTTTATTCGACTGATATAGGAGGGAGGGGGTGGGGGAAGAGTACAAGAAGTACAACAACAATTCTTCATACATTAGACTTATTAACTACTTGGTGCATATTAAAATTGTACGCAAGGAGGACACTCGGCACAATACAATACAGAATGCAGAGGGGATGAATGAGTCTGGGTCTCTGAGTCAGAGTACACACACAGGTTCAACATCTTCCCATGTGATACTCAATACTCAAGGGATAGGAATTCAGGTATGACTGTACTGTACATACAGAGAGAGACAATGAATTGAAAAGTATTACGACTGGCTCTCTCACAGACACACACACAGCTACAGCTTGTGGTTTGAATTTGTGAGACAGTCTTGTACAGATTTTGTGAGACGATTTGGCTATATTGATGTGCCCACTATGATATGATGTATGTACTTGTACTGGATTCAAGATGGGGATAAGATGAACGTGATTCACAATCAAAATCAAAATTATTCCGTTCATCCACAATAAACTGTACTGTGTGTGTAGTGTGTGTGTGTGGGGCTGTGAATGAGTGAAAGGCTGAGGGATGTGAGATAAAAGATCTTTTTTTTGAAGGAGGGGGACGTCGAACGTGCATGTGAAATGTGAAATCATTGGATTCTACAGCTCATCTTCCCTCTCTCTCCCTCTCTCTAGCATATAATTTCATGCTAATACTAATCGTTCATGCTAAATGCTAATACTCACAACATATGCGGCTGCAGGGTCGGATCATGAAGAAAAAAGAGTGATTTTTTTATTCAAAATCAAAGGCGATATTCTTGTAAAGTTGTGGCTGGTGGGTTGAAAAGTGTGTGTGAGTACATTATTGTATTTATCTAGATGGACAGGGGCGCATGAGAGAGAGAGAGAGAGAGAGAGAGAGGTGGACTGAATCTGCATAAATTGTAGATTTAACACTGAATACACATGATTTAGACAACATTTTTCTTTATCAGAGGAGGTTTTTTCCTTGTTACATTTGAATATTTCTAAACGATAATATTTGACATTCAGGCACAAGGCATGGAAATGCTTGAAGAAAAGACGCACTTGTGTGGTACACACACACGCACACATCTATGAGGTTCAATCATTTTCATTAACAAAACAAATCATGCGTGGCTCATCATCAGTTTGAGAAGAAATGTGGGTACCGGAAGCAACTGGATGCCTCAGATAAACCTCTTTGCTTTGTCTTCTCTCCAAGCCTTCTTCAACAGTTCTTGAGGCTTTGGAGCAAATTTTAAATGAACTTACGAGAAAGGGGCAATTTGTTCACAATATTATTTTTCAAAATATTCAATGTTCAGCAGAACCAAGAGTATTCACATGTGAGCGTGTGTGTACCGTGGAGCGATGTCGTCATGAAAGAGACTTCCGGTTTCATGTGTAATTTAAACACGATGGCCATACACGAGATGGCAAATTGAAAACCGACACCACAATTTAAATTCAATACCACAGTAATAATAATAATTATTTGTGAATATTTGTCTTGTAAGAAATTGAGGAGGAGGATGAGAGAGGGAAATGGGGAAACCTTGAGTGGATGTAAATTTCCATTTGGATGTGAACATGTAAAAGTGTTTGTGGGATGGAAAAGTTTGAAAGTTGTGAGGATGAGAGTCAACAAAGGGAAAACACTTTCTGTTTCACATGTCAATTTGGGAGGGAGATGGGAGGGAGATGGGAGGGAGATGGGAGGGATTTTTGCATTTTACGAGACTGTGAATTGACACATTTTGACAAAAAACGGGAGGGGGGGGGGAGTGCGTGACAGGGGAGGTCCAGATGTTGCTTCCGTTGGTCCTCCTCAGTTGAGAGTGTAGTCGAGATGGGATGAAATTGAATGGAAATTGGCTTGTTATGGAGTTGTGATGGAGTGGGGACAGTGGACTGTGTCATGGACTCAGTTATGATGTATAGTGAAGGACATTTATTTTGCAGTGGAATTGACTCATGCGAGTGGATGAGAGTGAATGACGGAGAGGCAGTGCATCAGAGACTCATTAACTGCGAACGAACAGCCGCAGCCACAACAACTCAGAAAACTCCAACAGTCGAGCTTCAGTTTGCGTCGAGCCACGGAACGAACAAGACCAGCTCCAACACACATTCTCCCATTCCTCTGGTCATTCCCTTCACTAACAACTTAAAAACGTGTCCTACAACTCAAGACGTTATTAATTTAAGGAATTGTGACTGGTCTGTGATATTTGACCCCGTAAATTGTGTCTAGTGGGAATTGTCAGCTTCCTGTGGATCTCTGTCCAACTCACACTGGTAATTCTTTTTTTATCTGCACACTTTGTCTCAGTTTACTATTTTATTAATACTCTGTAAATGTCGTCCTATGAAGCCTTCAATGCTTCGTCGTGATGGCATTTTGTCTTTGACAAAGTTTTTCTTTCCTTATTTGGATGTCCGACTGACAAAAGTGACAGTCCGCTTCGTGGAGTAACTGTCGATGGGAGAAATTTGCATGACTAATGACAATGTTACTTCACACTGACATCATCCAGGCTAGAACCAAATGACGACTCTTTCCCCTTTCAACTTTTTAAATTGAGATTTCCCTATTGTCTAACATTGAGTTCCCCATTTTAAATATGATTTCAATTTGTCTTCTCTGTGCACAATAACAGTTTTATTATTGTTTACATGATCCAGAGGAAAATGAGTCACAGAACAATGAATGGGAAAAAACGCCTAGAACGAGTAAATGTTGACTCGTAGTTTGAGTTTAAAGTGATTCGGCCGGGGGCCATTCGCAAAATGTTAACTGTCAAAACTCAATTAATATTTGCAATGTTTTGATTTGTTACTTAATGATGGTTGTGTAGTGCAAAGGGCAAGAACTTTACTGTGTTTGTAAATTGAATGACGTGAGTGTGCTTTTCGCAATGGTCAGACATACGGTAATTCACAATTAGCAAAAGTGGTGGTTGTGTAGAACGAGTTGCAATTTTTGACTGTTCCGCAGAGTGGAATGACTTAAAAACTCAATTGTAACGCTCTCTTTGTGTTTGCGGGTGCCGTGTAGGAATCAAGAAAGAGGAAATTGCAAAATCTGATGAAATGAGACTTCCATTCACCCTCGCACGTGCAAATTTTCAATCTTTTCCGCTACCCACTTGACAATTTCATCCTCGGAGATTAATTTCAATTTTCCACTGAGATTTATTTAGACTACGATTAAAATGCCCTGAACAAAGAAATGTCGTATGATTCTCATACACAACCACAACCCGAGCAACTCGGTCGAGAAATTGTGGGGATCGGAAAAGATGAATAAAATAAATTAGGGAGTGAATGAATCTTTTGTTGTGGGTTTCGTGGAAGTCGACCCAGTCAGTGGAGGGGCACAATCTGCAGTTCAATCGGAATCAAAAGTGTGAAATTCGAGAATGTTGGCCCAGACAGAGTCGTTGGTTTTGTGGATTCTTTTTGGATGTGGTGCGTGGCCATCTCTAAAATCAAGAACGAAAATTTCATCTTTGTAGAGAAGAGTCCGTCTGAATAAAATCTTTGCCAAATGATAGGGAAAAGACAAACAACAATAAATTGAAATTGAGACTCGACCTGTAAACATTAAACTTGAGATATTTTTCAGTGAGAGTCTCACTCTTTAAGTCCACTTGTTGAATTGAATTGTATAATAAATTGAGAACAATTTTACACTTGTTGTTGTGGTTCGACAAATAATTTCTCTCTCTAATTATTTTTATTGTGTTTGTTCGTGTGGAACAGGGAATTCACGATGGACCAAACAAAGTCAACTCACAAATTGGGCTCAGACTTGAGCGAGATCCTAGAGAAGAGACAGCAGAGGTCAGAGGCCACGGACGAAGACTGTGCCGTCCGCTTCGAACAGAATATCCAAAACTCCAATGACCTGTCCAAAATGCTGACCCGAAAGGAGATCAAGCAGTACAAACAAATATTTACCAGGTGAGTCAGTTAATTTCCCAAGTATTTTTAAAATTCATCAAAAAGGAAAGTCATAGGTTGTTAAACTGCCCTCAGGGAAAATACTCAAACTAGATAACAAAAAAAGTGAGTCGATTCCAGGAAAAACTTTCATAATTCTTGTGGCTCCACAAGGGATTTTCCTTTGTGGCATTTTTATTGTCCAGACTGACCTCTTGAGCTGCTTCCACATTTTCTACATGGAAATTTCATTTGTTGTGAATTTTGTTGGTGGAATGAAATAGTCTGAGGAAGAATGAAGAGAGATTATATGAAATAGAACGTTTAAAACATGACTTTGTCATTGTCAAAACATTGGCCTACAGCAGAATCCTGGCCTTAATTACACACAGAATTTGGGATGAGTGTCGTGGAGTGCATGGAAATGACTTGATTTTGTAGTACAACAATTTTAATTGGTATTCATTTAATTGCAGATTCGACAGAGATTCTGACGGTTTCCTGGATTTGAGTGACATGAAGCTCATGATGGAGACTCTGGGGGCCCCTCAAACACATTTAAGTCTCAAGTCGATGATGGAGGAGGTGGACACTGACGGCGACTCCAAAATCAGCTTCAACGAAGTGAGTCACCCTTCATGTGACACTCTCTATATCCCTTAAGGCCTTAAGGAGAGTGGACTCTTCATTATTGTGTGCCACTCGGTCAGGATGACTCATGACAACTCATTCATGCACAAAATCCCAGCGTTTCAATTGCGAAATTTAATTAGCTCCAATTATCCCTCCATTTGACACATTCCTCGTTACTTGTAAGAGACTCTCTCTCGAAATAGAGATTTTGCAACTTTGTTGTTGTCTTCGGCCACTTTAGTCTTTCATTGTTGGTTTTCGTTGCGTCATTCACTCAATTGACACTTGGAGTGTCGAGATGACTTTTTGCAGAGTCAGCGAATCTCACGGCTCCTTCGATTTGAGTTTAGCAGTGCGAATATTTTTATGCTGAATGTGACTCTCATTTATTATGCTGGTTTTTGCTGGCTGATCCACTTTGGACAGTCGACTTGTCAACGAATCCTTTCATTTTTTGCACATGTTTCTCAGTCAGTTTATTATTATTTTTCATTTTTTATTCTTGTCGTTGGTTTGAGTTGGAAATGGAGGGCATGACCCGTGTCCACTCCCTGCATTGTCAGAGGGGATCTTTTGTCCTGCGAAAAGATGTGAGAGATTGTATCAAAACTGTGCAATGACAAAAGACTGCAGAACAAAGTTTGAGTTTAGTTGGAGTTGAGTGGATGTAGCGGAAACCCAACAAAATTAAAATTAGAGTCGCATGATTAAAGCGATGAATGTCGTTTTTCCGCTCAGAGTCCAGTTAAACTCTTTGGCATTGGGACTGTGAGACTCGTTAAAGTTAATGTACGCAGTTCAGGGGAACTACGGTCATTGGCTAAAGTGCGTTGGTCTTGGACTCCATTAATAGTCCCAGTTTAACTTGTCCTTCCTTCGTCGTTAGTGGCGTAAAGTTGTTGCACAACAATAATGGGAGAATTATGACGATTGTTGTTGCGTAATGAGACTGTGGATCTAAACTTGACGATTCTTTTTGTGCAGTTTTTAGTCATTTTCCAAAAGGCGAGAACGGGTGACCTGGAAGCGGACAGCGGTCTGACCGCCCTCGCAGAGATTTCGACGTCGGTGGACATTACTGAGGTCGGGATAGACGGAGCCAAGAATTTCTTCGAGGCCAAGGTGAGAATTATTATGACACACTTTGAACTAAAGTCCTTAATTGAGCAAGACAGAATTCAGTTTGTAATTCAGTTATGAAATGGAGACTCAAAATGAGTCGTTCATTTCGAGAATTTCGTGATCTGAGATTAGAGTTGAATCTGAGGACTAGATCTTGACACTCTGCTGACCCCTGACCAGTTTCCTGTTTTGCTCTGACTGGGACACAAGATCAAGAGCAGGATCAAGTTTATCTCATCTTGTCATTCGTTTTAGTCCACTCATTCTCATTCAGTTAAAAATGAGTTGTATTTTTACACTTTCCCGTGGGCGTCGATCGAGGGTGCATCGTCCACAATTAGGGAAACAGACAATTAGGGGAACACAATTAGGGGAAACACAGTTAGGGAAACAATGGGAGGCAGAGCAAACTTCAGCAAACGAAGAGTGGAAATAGAAAAGTGCATACGAATGAGGCCCTCGCGAAACTCGTTCTGCCCATGCATTCCCAAGTTATTTACGACCTCACTTTCACAATTCGCATTCGCAGGAGAGTCTCAGACTTTGGCACAATTCAAATTGCAATTAAAAGTCAACTCTCTCTACACAGAACGTGCCTTTGTGTTTGACATGCCACTGAACTCTCCCTTTCCTCAGGAATTTCTGATGCACTTCCTCCCAGTCCCATCTTTTTCATAACAATTAATTTCCATAGATTTATTCTTAAATTAATTGGATTCGTCGGAGGTGGACAGGACATTCTCGTTTCGTCCATTCGCGAGTCCAAGTTTGCCATTAACGGTTCTTTGCGAAACTTGTCCTTCAAGTTGACACTCGCTCAGTCGGTCAACAAATTAGACAAATTTACAAATAATACAGCCTCGTCAAATATTTGTTCAATTAAAAATGGGACAATACAAATTTAAAATACAGTTCTCTGTTTCTGTCTTGCTGTGCAAATCAATTAAAAACTGAATGAATTATTTTATTTTCCTCAGATTGAAAAACTCAAGTCACAGAGCAAATTCGAAGAGGAGATTCGGAAGGAGCAGGAGATGAGGAAACTGGAGGATCTGGAAAGGAAGAAGAAGAGACAGGAGTTCCAGCAGAAACATGCATTCTTCGAACAAGTCACCACCAACTAACAAACTACAATTAAATTAAACGGAGAGATTTAAGGAGCAAGTCAAAGGCTGACATTTAACTCGACAGTCTCAAGTGGACACGAGTGAATCAATGCAATTAGTCTTATCTCATGTACAATGATTATTTTAATGATAATGCAGTTTAATTACATTTTGTCTTCCTTCCCTTAAACCCAGGGCCCTTCATTGACAAGGCAAGTCCTCGTTCACACTTTGACATGGTCAAAAGTGTTGTCCTTCTTCCTCTCCTCTTTTCATTCCTCCTTTTCATAGTCAAACTTTTTATTCCTTGAATACTTTTACATTTTAAATACTTTGATGATTACTGCACAATTGTCGTAGTCATTTCACTGTTCAAAATACTTTTTTTGTCCTTGCAGTACTCTCCGTACTTTAATATTTTACTCCATTTTATATTTTGTATGAACAGCAGCAAAGAGCACTAAAAGATTAGAATTAGAATATGTAACTGTCGTTGTGCCTTCCACCTCCATTTCTCTAGTAATAGTAAAAAAAGAGATTTTAATTTATAAACTCAACATTCTCTCTCACTCTCTCTTCATTCGACCACCATAATTAAGTACTTTCCGGTATATTGCCATTATCTCATCTCAGTGTACACAAGAAAAGATTAAAAATACTTTTTTTCATCTTAATGGTAATTAGGGATTCACCAGTCCGTGATTTTCTGACTTTCACAACAATCCACAGCAACAATGTTCATTTGTTAACACCAACATGGTTTCCCTTG
>WJFB01002757.1:0-16853 GCA_009870185.1 Pygmarrhopalites habei
AGTGTGTGTGTGTGTGTGTGTGTGTGTGTGTGTGTGTGTGTGTGTGTGTGTGTGTGTGTGTGTATTTGTCTATAGATGGGTATCGAAAAACCTGGAGCTCCCTCTCATCCCTTATATTTGTACACACACAGCCAGAGAGAGAGAGTGAGTGTGTGGACTCTTGTTTATAAATTTGGTCTTTGTCGGTTTTTTTGGCTGGCTGTATCGTTGACTCATTTGGAATTCTACAGCGTCGAATGACCCGTCGAGATGAAAAACCAAGGAAGAAACAAGGCGTACCAAGATGAAAAGTGACTATCAGAAGAGAGAGGGAAAGGAGGGAAAGGGAAAGAGGGAAAAAGGAAAAGGACGGGGAGCCAAAAAACCCGTCGAGGAAGAGGGTAGGAGAAAATACACACATAGAGACACACATGAAGAAAGGTAAGGGAAAAAACCAAGTTGAAAAGAGAACCCACACCACACACCTCCCACCATACTCACACAGCACACACACACAGTACACACACACAGTACACACAGAGAGAGTAGACGGAGATGGCAAAGAGGGCATCAGATCAGAAGAGCAAAGAAAACCTAAGGAAGAAGACAGGAGAAAGGCCTCTCCTTTAGTTTTCTCTCTCGTGGGAATCTCTACCTCTTGCCTTTCCCTTTTCCCTCTCTCTCTCTCTTGCACACTACACACGGAAAGAGAGAAGGTTTAACTAAAAGTCCTTTCCATTTTCATCCCCTCTTCCTCGTATTGGTATTTACCATGCCTGAATATTGAACTTGAGAGAGGGTCCAAGGAAGGAAGAAATTTTCAAACATTAATGTTTAATTGCCTTGAGCACTGAAATCTACTTCAAACTGTGTGTGTTCAGTTCAGTCTACAGACACACACCCAGGCAGGCATGGGTTCATTCATCCTGAACGTCTTGAGAGAGAAAACTCTCTCTCTTTTCCATTTTTGGAGTTGAAAAGTTGGGAACAAAAAAAATAGAATTCTTCGATTTTTTTCAAATGGATTTCCAGAGAGTTCAGTGTCAAAGTTGAGTCACCTCTCTCAGACACACACACGAAGAGGGAAATATTACATGTATTTTGACTGCATTCCACATTTAATAATATTATGAAGGAAGGTACACAAACGGAAGAGGAGAAAGTGGAAGAAAGTGAGGGGGAGAATGTAATGAGTAAATAATTGAATTTTGCTACTCCCCATCCACCCGCCAAGCTGATGCCCGATGAATAGACTGATAAATACAAATACAGCACGTCTCAAGGTTTCCACACCCTCCCCTACCCCTACACAGGAAATATCAAAGTTTGCACACACACACACACAGGAGAGAGAGAGAGAGAGAGAGAGAGAAGAATACGGGGACGGAATAACCATGCGATGCACTCTCTCTCTCTTGTATGGGTAATTGGGAGAGGAAGAGGGAAGCCCAGAGGTTCCGAGGAAGACAAATGATAATATACAGACACACACACACACAAGGATGGAGGGTGGAGGGAGGGGGAGGATGGAGGATGAGCAAACATTATTTGCCGGGCATTTACTATGACCCTGTTTCCGGTCTCTCCCTCTCCCCTTTCATTGTTATGCTTTGGTCTACTACTCTTCCGAGTGGTTAAATACACATTCTTCCGCAATTCCACATCTTCTAATAACCACCATTTACCCCCACAACCCTTCCCTACGTGTGTCTGTACTACAGACACACAGACAGTGGAGGGAAGGGCTCATCAAAATACAGACAATGCAGTGAGGGGGGAACTGAATTAACCACAAAATTACTACACACACTCAGTTAATAAGAAATTCATTGATTTTCTTCCTGTCTTCACTTTCTCCACTTTCCAATCATCCTTTCTCTTCTTGTATCATTCTACGACGTACAAAATGATTAATCCCCTCCAACAATTATTATCATCTCAAATTTATGCGAAAAAACAGTAGAGCGAGCGCTGCTGAATTGAAATCATAAAGATTTTCGCTACATAATTCGTCCTGGCATTTTATCCCTCCCCTTAGCAAGAGAAAGAAGGACTTTCCTTCTTTCTTTGCGGAGTTGTCAAGATTCTTGTGTGTGTCAAGATAGACACACAAATCTTGAGGTTGAGAGAGGCACACGCAGTCACAAGAGTTTGCAGAGTCAAAATCATGAGTATCCGAAAATCACGGATGGATGTTGGCAAAAAACAAGGACAAGGACAAGAAGAGAAAGTTCAGTCAACCACAATAGTTGTAACCCTAGTAGCACACTCCAAATCATGGTAGGTAGGATGAGGATGAGGAGGGGGAGGAGAAGAAGACGACCATGGGTTTTGCTCTCTTTACGAGATGGTTTAATCAGGAATTCGCTCATGCGATTTCCATCACGTCTTTAATCTCATCTGACTTGCACATGGCAAATACTTCTTCCCCCCTTCTGCCCATTTCAATTTCAGCCAACTCCCCCCTCCTCTCCCTTTCTCCCCCTCTCAGAACAATAAGAGACAAACGACAAAGACGAAGACTCCACATCCCGTCACACCCATAGACTATACGAGAGAGGGAGAGAGAAAGGCAGAAATAGGATCCAGTCGACTTACTTTCTCTCTCTCCTTTAAGCTCAAAAATACCTAGACGAAATCGTTGCCCCTGTCTCGCTCTCTCTCTCTGGAAAATTGCAGATTTCATGTCTTGTCCCATGCATCCTCATCCCTTTTATTCAAAAAGGGTTATTGTGACGGGTGCAACTCAGCAAATGTGTGTGTGTGCAATTGGAGTGGAGAAATATCGACATGGAAATCAATCCAAAAATCTGCTGTATCACCAAGTAGGACTGCTTTTAGCTACGTAGATTCCTACACACACGCAGAGAGAGAGAAAGGACATGGACATGACACGCTGTCCCAGCGAGAGAGGAAAAACGATGAGAGAACACAAGAGGGAAAGGAGAGAAAGTCCCGGACGTATTAACAACTTCTTTTAATATCTCTCTCTTTGTGTGTCTCCGTGTGTTCGCATTGGAGAAAGCGTTGTGTGGACACAGCCTCCATGTTTATATATAGAATTGCTCAGGCAGGAATACATCAAACGATGTAACCGTGGTTTAATTTTGTGCAAATTCCCCCTCCTCCTCTCTCTCCCTCACACACACACAGTCCTCACAATTTACCTCGAATTTCTTCCTCCGCAGCTCAAAGAGCTAAAGAACTCAACTTTCACGAAGCTAGTAAGACTGTCAATGAGTAGTGACTTTCTAATGAGAGAAGGAATCCAAACTACTTTCTCCACATTTTATATTTCTATTAAAATCCATAATTACTTAATTGATTGACATGTACTCTGCAAATAAATTTTTATTTTCCATTCCCCGCGAATTCCATTGTGTTTGTAACGTATAAAAGCGGAGGAGGAGGAGGAGAGAATTCCGATCTCCTGTCCCAAAAATTCTTTGGACCATGTCATGTCATTCGAGTAGGATCAGACATATAGAAAGATGGTAGTAAAATTCGATTTTCCCTCCTCCATGCAAGTGTAAACTGTCCCATTTCTCCTTTCCCCACAAAAAGAGTGTCTCCTTCCTCCCCTCTCCAGATTTCTTATATCGAGTGGAATGAAGCAGAGGAATATGAAGTGGCGATTGGAAGGAAGAGAGAGGAAGAAAGTGTGCGTGTCCTTCCCCCCGAAAATGAGAGAATTCTCTCTCTCCCCATTCAATAGTCCATTCCAATTCTCCTCCTCCCCCTACATATTTTTTATTTTAAATGACACGAGTAAATGGACAAGAGCCAAAGTCGTCCAGCTTCATAAAGGACTTTCTCTTCTCTCTCTCTCTCTCTCTTACAGAGAAAGAGAGAGAGGAAGAAAGTCCTTTTCACCCTTCTTCACATCCACAGTCCATCATCGCCTCCTAATGACCCGGAAAAGAGAGAGATGAAATGACCACAACCACTCGACTATCATTTTCATTTTATCCACTTTAAATTCCCAACTTTCTCCTCCCGTCCATTCCTTTCTCCAACATACGAGAGAAAGAGAGAGAGGAGTATCGTCATCACATAGTATTACACCTTCAGCATCAACACGCCAACCCATCAAGTCAAGAGAGAACCCCTCTGGCACCCCATGACCGTAGCATACGACACACGTAGACACACACACCCACACACACTATAAACTCCATTACTTATACTCCCCAGAAAAAGCAAGATTAAACTCGATGACCCATATTACCAAATATGTCAACTCTTGAACGACACACACACACTCACCCTCTCTCTCTCCATTCCTTTTGGCAAGGCTTCTCTCTCCCAGACACACACAAATCAAAACTATCTAAGGGAAAAATCTATTTTCAATTTCATTTTTAGGAACCTTCACTTCCTCCTCCAGGGCTATTCTAATACATTTTGACCGATTCTTTTTGGACTGAGGAAATAAAAAAAAAACTTTTGAAACTTTCTCCTGCTTCTTTCCCCCTTCCCTCTTTCTCTCTCTTTACTCACTGAAAATGCCAAAGTCCGACTGGGGGAGGGGAGGAGGAGGGGAGGGTGGCATATGAAATTAAATGAGGCAAAAAAGCGGAAACACTATTAGGAAATTCTATTGCATTTCTTTCATCACCTTCTTTTTCGGAGAGAGGGAGAGAGAGAGAAAGTGGACGGAACAGTAGACACACTCTCTAATATTATTTGGAAGAAAAATATAGAGAAAAAAAAGTAATTTTGAAAATTCCACACACACACACACACCCCCACACAATTTCTAATGTTACAAGAGAGAAAGGAAATCGGGACTGGTCACAAGAGTTGGTGCTCATAAAATCCTGAAAATTAGGAATATTGACCCCTATCTGACCTTTTTTCTCCCCACACTACAAATACAAATTGTACATCCACATAAAGAGTGAGTGTGTGTATGTGTATAAATTTGTTTCAACTTCATCAAAAAAAGGGAGCGAGGGAGAAAGGCTCAAAAGTATTCGTGATGAACCTATAAACCCATTGACTGTAGTCTCCACACACACGTCACACAATCGCCACGAGAAAGTCGTTTGAATTTCACCACACACACTCCACATACACTGCACACACACACACACTCATACATTGTACACGTACAGTGTATAGGAAAAATAAGTCAAAAGACTGGGAAAATGTGAAGAGGGCTATACGAAGAAGGGAACACAAATTGTATAGAGTGAAGATTTGAAGATACCCTGGAAAGAGTAAAGAAAGTAAGATCGCGCCAAATGGCAAAGAGAGAAAGTTTTCTCAGTTCTCAGTCAAATAAGGTAGTTTAGTCCCCTCCTCCCTCCTCCTCCATTGTGTACATAATCGTAATAATATATATAAATAGAAAAGAAGGGGGAGAAAGTATTATGAGCACAATAATGAAAATCTGGATGCAGAGTATTATAATATTGTGCCATAAACCCTTTTCTCTATCCCCCTATCTCTCCCTCTCTCTCTTTCTCTCTAGTAGTGAAAGCCAGTCAACCAACACACACACGAACCATTTGACTATAAACGATAACAACTGTAAAATGGTATAATAATAAGGGATAGGCAGGTAAGGAGAGAAAGTATAAACGATATTACTATTACTATAAAAGCATCCATCAAGCCAAACCAAATCCAAGTTGAGTGTGTGTTGCACGCGGGAGAGTCAAATGTACAAACGGAGGAATAGAGAAGTAAAAGTATAGTCAAATTATTCTCTCTCTCTCTCTCTTTCTTTCTCTCTCCGTGTGTGTGTATATGACTATGTCTTGGCATTTCAACTTTTAGTTCCCCTCCTTTACTCCTTATTTCACTCTCCACACACCCAGTTCTTTCTCTCAAAGAAAGGGGAAAGGAGAAAGAGGGTATGAATGCTTTTTCCACCGTTTTATAAATATAAAGCACACACTCCTCCTATGCTGGCTATCCATGTACAGAAATTCAATGTGTATTGTGTGTGTGTGTAGCTGGCCGCCGAAAACCCCTCTCTTTCTCCGCCTTACCACATACTCTCTTTTTCTGCCAGCGCCTGACTTTTGCTTTCTCCTTGATCCAAGTCCAAGGCTAGGCCAAAAAGTTTTTGAGAGTTCCAAAGCCCCAAACTATGGCATACATATTACAAGAGCAATGGAGAGAGAGATAGGGAGGGAGGGAGAAATAATTCGGAGGAGTTGTATAGGGAGAAAGCGAGGAGGATGGCCAGTGGGATTGTGGATGGGAATCATCTGGAGAAAACTCAAGTTGAATAGACAATAAAACGAGTCTCAAAAAGATCTTTTCACGAATATCAAGTCTGAAGGATTGCCTTCTCCTCCCTACCCCTCCCTCTATTATTATGTAATGCCAAAACGTACCATATGATGATACTCGTGTGTGTGTGTGTGTTTTGGGACAATGGGCTCATAAAAACCACCAAATTTCCCCTCCTCCTCCTCTTCAAGACATGACCAGTCAGATTTAAAGTCGGGGAATCAAAACAGATGATGAGAAGTCAAAACAAACATAGCCAACATTTCATATTCCAATCTTCTTTTCGATTGGACAATATAATAAAGACTTTTGATGGTCGTGTAGTCAAAGAGAGAGAGAGAGAAATTTGAGTCAACAAATGTTATAATGATTTATTATTTCTTGTGTGGAGCGAGAGGGACTTTTTGAGTTGTCCAAAAACTGAAGATTCCTCCTTTCCCCCAGCGTCTCTAGTCGTAAAAATAATTTTACGACATTTCATAACTGTATTGAGAAGAAGAAAGTGTCCCTTTCTCCGCATATCTCGAGAGATACGAGAGAGACTAGAATTCGTGTTCAGATGTAATAATTACAATCAATTATAACTAAATTGAAGTGTGGGATTAGAAAAAGTTTCTCCCGCTTTCTCTTTCACTGTATCTACATGTAATTCAGTTCAATCTCACTTCGTATGTGTGTGTGTTGATTAGAATTGGATGAGGAGAGGGGATGAAAATGGAGGATTTAATTTGTTGCCTCCAAGTCGAACTTTCTTCCAAGACAATTCTATAAATTTATATTTAGAAATTTATCCTCCTCCCCCTTGACTATAATTACAAAATACAGACACACACAAAAGGGAGCCAGGCTTCTCAGTAGCAACAAGGATGAGTCATATGGACTCATCATTGCATAAACATAAGAGAGAAAGGGAGAGAAAGCTGAGGATGGGAAGGGCAAAATCTACACAACACAAACATGGAGAACCGAGCGAGAGTGAGAAAGACAAAAGGACTGGGAAGTGTCAATCTAACTAAAGTCCCCAACAAGAAAAGATGAGAGGAATGAGGGACGTGATACTGAAAGAAATGGATACACACACACACACATAGGGGATCAAATGAAAGACAAAAGGACGACACACATAGACAGAGGATGAATCAAAAGACATAAGACATGATTTAAGTCTTTTTCTCCCCCTTTTGTCCTCCCTCCCTCCATCCCTCTGTCTCTCTCTCCCACACACGCACGCAAAGCTTTCATTAAATATAGTGAAAGAGTGGTGACTTTCTCCCTTCCAAAGCTCACTCATCCCCGAACTACCTTCTCTCTCTCTCTATCTTCCTTAACAACGTCACAAAGTGTTAATCATTATCATCAGAACTCAACACTCAGCAGGAGAAAGTAACCTGAGAGAAAGTGAAGGTGAAAATTTTCTAAAATCAACCATCCACAAGTCTAATAATTATGTAGGAGGGTGTATGTGCGTGAGGGAGGAGGGGGAGGGGGTGTACGCGTGTGTCATGAAAGTGACAAAAATATTAGGTAGAATGAATATTATATAAATTAATAATATGAGGAGAAAGTGTGGAACATGTTGAACAACCACACAAGACTCTCATTTTGATGAGCCAACTTTCTTCCCTTTAAACGAAATACATTGGGAAAGTTGTCAAGGCCATCCCGTCTTCTCTGCCTTTCTCCACTCACAGTCCTCATCCAAATCTTCTCCTCCGCAAAGAAATTACGAAAGGAATTCTGCCGAGAGACGGTTCCACAGTGAAAGTGTCACATCCTCCACATTGTACTCTGACACTCGTCATTCTCCCTTTCTCTCTTTCTCTCTCTTGAGTCATCGACTAATTCCAGGGAAATTTTTATGAGGGGGGCATAAACTCGTCCGCCACAAGTCCTTAAAACAGACACTAAAAGTACAAATCCGCCCTGCACACACACACATCCATAGTCCAAAAAACAGACTGTCCCATAAAAAGTCTGTCACAGATAGAAACTGTATCGACTACATAGCCAAATCCATTGTGTGTGTATCCGTGTGTGTGTGGCATGTGTAGGGGACAAGAATATTGGACGAAGGGGAAAGAGAATGAAGCTGACATCATATCGACTGTGTAGAACAACAGTTTGGAGTGCCTCTAAAAAGTTTACAGGAAGATTTTCAAAGTTACACCAACACACACACAACAACCGGACACACACACACACACAACTGTGCAATGCTCTGCAGTTCTGCACCAACAAAAGGGCCAAAAGTCAGACTTTGGTCCAAAAACCAAAACCAAAAACCACATCAGACACACAAAACTAGTACTACACTAAACTTTTGCACACGCACACACACACTACACAGCGCACAAAACTTGATACAAAATGAATAAGGCAGCTACCCTGTGCTACTGTGTGTGCGTCGCTTTGTTTTCTCTTCCCTGTATTCCACGAAGAGAGAGAGAGAGAGAGGAACAAATTTTCTGATATTCCACTCAGAGCTAATATATACATAACTGCGTGTGTGGAAAAACAAGGGAGTATTGTTCTACTCTACCTGATTCCTCGAAGTTTTATTGTGTATCACAAAAGAACGACACACACAATCCTCTCGACTCCCTCCAGAACAAAACAAAGAGGGAAGGAGAAAGTCCAAAAAGTGGGAGGACAGAACACAACAAAAAAGTATAAAGTCTCTCTCTCTCCCTCCTCATCAGTTGGTTAATGAGCTTTACAAGCCAAATTTAATATTGTAATTTAATAACCTCCCAACACTCCACACACACACACCACGGTGGATGTGGTGTGTGTGTACAGGATATTTTGTCATAATAATATCAGACAAAAAATTGCCATGAATAATAGAGAATTGGGACTGACAAGGATCGGAGGGAAAAATGGGAGAAACAATCCCTTAAAAAAGTTGCTTCGCTAATATTTGTTCGCTTTCCCCTCCTCCTCCTCCTCCCCTTCATGACAATGACAATAAGGTCGATGAGGCTGTTGACAAGTGACAAGACACACACACTGGCCATTATAAATTCCATTCATTCTACAGTATCCACTCTATTGTGATAGGACAGTCCATTCTCGTTCCTGGTCCCACACACACAGACACACACACACCCACTACAGGGAGAGGGAGGGAGGATATCAGAACCTCCATGTCAATAACCAATTGTGAAAGGACGAGCATAAATAAATGTACAACCTTTCTCTCTCTTCTCTCCGTAATATACTTGTGCCTACTGCCTGTCTGTGTAGACTAGTGAAGTCTACACACACACGTTCTGTCCATGTAGAATGTAGAATGATCCAGAGTCCAGGAAAAAAGAGAGAAGAGAAAGTCACACGACACTCTCCTAACTCAAGTAATCCCATTTAATTTCCATCCGACTCTTTTCATCCACAAAATGCCGTCATCGACTCACCCTCTCTCTCTCTCTCTCTCTCTCTCTCGGCTCGGTGTGTGTGTCACACACGAGGAGGTCGAAAGGCATTAAAAGTCATGAAATTGCAATGACGAGCGGAAAGTGGAGAAAGCGAGAGAGAGAGAGAGAGAGGGAGAGAGAGTCGGTGAGGATGAAAGGCCTCTCTCCTCTTTTCTTCAATATTGTAAAAGTCGTTGGTGACTTGAGGGAGAGGAATTGACGAACCCACACACACACACACACAACTTTCTCCTCCCTTGTGTGTGCAGTGTGCATTTTTAACCTGATCTCTGTATCATGGAAATATGATCAAGTCTCCGAAAAAATGGTGCCCGGGCCAGGAAAGTAGACTCCCTTAATATAATTAGACAACCTTCTACGAAGGTGGCAGGAGAAAGTACATAGGAAAAAAATGTGAAGGATTAGAAAATTGGTTTTCGGAAATCTTTGTTCAATTAAAAAAGAGTGTCAAAGGCGAATGACGTACAATGAAGTTCTCTCTCTACGTGTGTGTGTACATGTGAGGTCACCCAAGAGGAGGAGTGAAAAATAATAATAATTTCAAAATGTGAGGAACAGGTACTATTATTATTAGCCCCTTGTCGGACGAACAAACCGACCCATCACAACTCTTGATGTGTCTGCTGTATGTATCAGAGAGAGAGAGAGGGGTGAGCGTGTGCCTGTGTCTGTTGTTCATGTGTTAAAGTATGCGGAAGGAGTACCCACCAATTACACAGTCACACACACACACACGGTTGTGGGGGGGGGAGGGTTGACAGTTGCCTTGGTGCTGGGAATGTCATTCCCTCCGACTTGAGCAATGTATGACAAAAGACATTTTAGTCTGATGAGAAATCATCGATCCGGGAAAAGAGAGAGAGAGCAAAGGAGGGAGAATGTTATGTAATATCACACACACTCCACCTCCTATACTCCTTCTCCCCTCATGTGTGTCTTCGTGTGTGTGTGTGGAGGGGAGAAGTTTAAATGCGTGGATCAGCAGAGAAAGCTGAACGATGAATGACGTTCAGGTCATGTCATGACTATGTAACGATCAAGTTGAGGGTTCTTACTCTCTCTCTCTTTCCCTCCTATGAAAGTGCAATGCTACACACACACACACACACACATGTTCTCATCTCTCAAAACAGGAACAGGAGTCGTACATGAGCAAGTTTTAATTTCATAATCGTACTACCGTAGACCCCGGCAAGAAAGAGAGAGAGCACAATATACCCACGACTTTCACTTCTCGAAAAAAGGAACAGAAAAAGCACTACTAGAAGGATGTGGGAAAACTTGGGAAACCGCGGGATCTCGTAAAAATTAATTAAAATTTAAAACTCTCTCTCTCTTTCTCTACTTTGTCACACTGACGTTAATAGAATTGAGGGACTGAAAATGAAAATAAAGTGCCTCCCATTTTATCCGATCCTCATATCATTCCTACGTGTGTGTGTGCTATGAAAAGAGAGAGAGAGAGAAAGAGAGAGTCACAAGATTTTGAACCTGTCACACACAATTATGAATTACAAGTCATTTTGGTCGAGTTGCGTCGCGTCGTGTGTGATCCATTTTTGAACAGACCACACACACACAGTGTTCTTTTATTGTGTGTGTGACAAATTAATGTAATGGAGTAGGTCGAGAGTGCATTGGCTAGTCACGTCCTTGACAGTATGTCAAATTCAAAGGGTGGACACAAACTGTGAATTACTGGTTCATATGCTAAAGCTGTCCAGCTAAATCCAGACTTTCCTCTGGTCATGAAGGCTCGTTGGTGGTCAGAAGACGCGAAAAAATAACGAAAGAGATCGAACCTGCATAGACGGTGAGATTAGCACTGGCAGTCACCGGGTCTCCCACTCCATTCTCTGCCATACATTCGTACTGTGCATCATCCCTCTGATGACGTATCGGCTCAATCCGCAACATTGCAAATCCTCCATAATTATTTATGACGATCCGTGAGTGTGCAGTGCTCATCTGTCCATACAAAACATTTTTCAGTACACAATTCCAACATTTTTTTAAATTATTTTTTTTGAAAAAGAGCAGAAGTTGTCCTACCTTTTTCCCATTCTTCCTCCAGTGAACTTGTGGCGGTGGGTCTCCAAGGACACGACAGTAGAAAGTGGCCGTCGATCCAACACGAACCTTTTGATCCTTTGGTTTCTCCACGATTTGCGGTGGATCTGCAATTTTTGAAAAAAATTCTTTTATTAGCATTTAAACAACTTATCTCTTAAACTTTTATAATTCCAGATGTGAGATGACCACAGTCACTTTCTCCCTCACTTTCATTGCGAGAGAATTGGCAAAGTTGACAGGCAGACACGCGCGTGCTTTCTTCTATTTTGCGATACATTTTTGGGGATACTTAGCAGGGGTGTGTGTCAAAAATGAGGAAGTTGTTTCCGAGTGGAGTGCCGAAAAGAGGGGACAAGATTTATGAAAATGGACCCCCTCACACACACACACGCCCTGGACCACCATGAAGGAGGAGGGGTGGTGGAAGAGGAAAAGTTCTGGCAATATAATGTCTTTGGGGTTCCTCATGATTAAATAATCTTATGGTGAATATCATGATTATGACGACGATAACGAGACGGAGGGTTACGATCAATTTAATTCCCATTCCGAACATGCTTCACTAGAACTTGAACTTTTTGCCTCTTCCTCCTTCCCTTTACTTCATGCTGTGTGTTATATTGGTCGTTTCCCCAGCATCACCCCATCTCCAAGTTGCATCTCATTAATTTCTAATGTTTTCCCGATCCCCTGCTCCGTCCTCCTCCACCCTTACTCTATTTCCTTCTGTTTTCCAAGGAGGACTGCCACGTACGGACATTGCATTTTTGTATATCATTGGAGGGTGGATATTGGATAATAATTCCATTTTCCATTACACCCGTCTTCCTACCCTGTCAACTTGTCAATTCTTCGTAGTGGAGGGGAGGGCAGAAAAAAAAGTTTTGACAATTATCGTTTACACAGCAATTACACTGTCATAATATAATACGAGAAGAGGGGTAAAGAACGACTCGGACGGAGTGACTGTGGTCAATTACGAACACGCGGCGGGCGGGATGTGAAATCGGTATCATCAAGGAAAATTGAAATTTCCATCATCCATGGAAGACATATTATATAATTATGGTGGAGGAATCATACAATTTCATGTTTTTTTGTGGAAGGACTCCCGTCTCCATTTTGTGCAGACACAGGGAAATTTTTCGGCCCACCTTGGCCACAAAAAAAGGAGAGATGGACACAATTTGTGTCACACAAATCAAAGATTTAAGAAAGTCGAGATAAAAATTATGGACATTTTTTGGCTCTTCCTGTGTGAAAGAAAGCAGAGTGGGTAAGTTAGTCGGATCAAATTGTACAAGGAGAGATGAAAAATGTCCAGACTGGTTTACAGGAAAATGGAGTTCGAGAGTCCTGCATTTTCTTTAAGAAGGGGGAATACTCACGCGTCAAATACTGAATGTACGGATAGAGTGCAGAGAAGTTTGAACCTATGGAGAGAAAAATAGGAGAAGAAGATCCCTCAGGTTTAGTCACCAACCATCAACTTCCAATACGAAGAACGAGATGAAGAAGACAAGAGCCAGCCAGTCACACACACACACAAGAATAAGAAGAAGACCAAAGATTTTTTGACGGGGGAGAAAGAAGAGTCTCAATTTTTTTGGAAGAATCATCATTTCGTATGAAAAAATTTTCTCCTCTTTCACTCTCTACTACTATACTATTGTAGGTATGAAGGGTTTTCCACTGTCGGTGTACACTATGAACGAACGAACGACTAGTAAGGTTGATGCCAACTCAGTTTTGCAGAAAAGGGGAAAAAAGATTGTAATATAATATGAAGACTTAAGTCAGCATCATTTTTCATTCTCCTTCTTCTTTAATAGTTGATTTCCTATCTCTTCAACATTCTCCCTCAAAATAATACATCACTACCCACACACACACACGCACAGGGATGGAGAGAAATGTATCAATGTTTTAATGGACTGTCTTGTTACTTACCTGAAGAACATGAACTTTTATTCATGACAACAAGAAGTCATGATCTTGGGATCTTGTAGTACGGAAGACTTTTTTCTGAACAATATTAATCTAGCAAGGACATGAAAGGGATAACGCAAGGTATTACGACTTTCTTCCTTGAAAAGCTGGAATCTTTAGACCTTTCTTTCCTTCTGACCAGTATTTAAATGGATATTTTTGGGGGAGAAATTATTTTCAAAAAGATTTTACAATTGTTGAACTTCGACGCCGTTCGATTGTACTGCGGTAGTAATTTTTGTGCGAGAATACAAAAAATTTACTGATCAAATTAAAAGCAAGTGGCGTCGAAGGGTGACAATTTTGTACAGTTTATTATATAACTTTTAATAAAAAATTTTCAAAATTTTCAACTCCACCCAGTCCGCCATTTTCCCCTGCTAACCAACCAACCCGTCCACAAAAAACATTGGATTGCGTCTCTGTCGTCGAACATGGACAAAGAAACTTGTATTTTTCCCAAGAAAAAATTGAAATGGAAAATCATGAGAGAAGAGAGAGAATGATCATACATTTATGTATAAATTTTGATAAATAATGTAAAGGATCCCGACGACCAGGAGAGAGAGAGAGACACACACACACACAAAGATGGAAAACAAATTTGGTCGCATTGAACCTTGTGATATTTGAGAATTCAAAATTCCTTTTGATGATCTCTCTCTCCAGTGAAAAATCTGATTTAAAGTATATTATTATTGTGTCTTTGTCTCTTTCCAATTTTCCTCTCTCGGAAATCTGTCAGGTCTCATCTGGAAACAGTGGAGTGGTTCCTTCCTCCCACACACACACACACACGTTATGTACTGAGAATGTTTGCATCAGAGTTCGAGGGGAATCCATAGCTGATTTAATGAAGCAATGAATGGTTCAACAGAACAAACAAAAAAAAGAGAAAGTCTGAACAGGTAGAACAAGATATCATCATCATTCTTCCCCTCCTCCTCTGAATAATGCTCACCGCTGCTTCTCTGTCTCTCCTTCTCTCTTTCTCTCTCTCTCAGAAAGAAAACTTAACTGGAGAAAGGAGGAAGAAAGAAAACAGAGAAGACATGCTGTATTCTACCTTGTCATAAAAATAAATTTTCCGCCTTCATGATTTTCACAAACAACTCATTCCCCGTTTTTATCCAACAGCCGGAGCATCAGGAGGAAGGAAACCAGGAGAAGAAGAAGAGAGAGAAGAAAAAAGGAGGATGAATATATTCATTCCACACACACACACAACCGTAACACACCAGTGTATATAAAGAGAAGGAGGAGAGAGAGAGAAGGGAGAATAAAAAACCGAGAAACAGCAGCATTATTAACTTTATATGTTTACCTATATACATATACACACTCTCTTCCCTCCACACACGCATACACAGAGCTGAAGATAACAAATAACAAACATCTTTTTAAACAGACAGGCCGAGATTAAAGGATTTTCTTCTTTTTTTACTCCCTCCCTCCTTTTTTTCCTCTGCTCGTCTAGGAGGAAAAACCCGCCGTCCCGAAAAAAATACTCAACATCGCCTCTACAATCCCATCACAGGAAATCGCAAAGATAATATGCAGAGGGAAAAAAGGAAATCCAATACATCCACACACACACAGGTACAGGAGGGGAAATAGAGAGGGTTGGAATTCTAAACATTCAAACAAATATGAATCCTCGTTCCTCTTTTTCCACCCTCAAAAATCATTTTATTTCAGGAGAAAGCAACTTTTTCCATTTTTAACCCAATTTTCTCTCTCTCTCTCTCTGAAAAATCCTGCGGTCTGGATAGCCAAATGTAATTTTTTTCCATGTACATTCCTTCCCTCCGTCTTTCTCCAATCGGGGAAGAGAGTGACATTTCTCCGTCACTTTCTCGTCCTCCGAGTTTCTCAACAAAAAAATCTGTCTCCATTGGAGGAGAGTCCCACAGCGGGGGTGTGTGTGTGTGTGTTAGAGAGAAACATGGGAAAAATAGTGCAAATTGTTGAGGCTTGTGGTCTGTCTGTTGACTGTTGAACAACTTGTTTACATGAGTGACAATTCAGTTTCAGTCCCAATTGAAATGATATTCCCTCTGCACACACGCCACACACACACCCTCCCTCCCTTCTCTTCTTTCTCCTTCTTCCCTTTAGGTGACTGGAGAAAGAGAGGATGTTAAATAAAACTCTCAAGATATCCATCAAAAATGCATTAGCTTATATCGTTGCAACTCCACGCCACTTTCTCTCTCTCCCTTTCTCCCCTCCCCGTGTGTATGTGTGTGTGTGTCTTCCCCCTGATAAAGGGAGTGTAAAGATAGAGGACACTTATTTTACGCTCGAGCCTTTTTTCCCTCAGCCTCAGTCCACACAATCCCATTCTGTAGAGTCTCTCTCTCTTTTCTTGTGTACACACACGTCTCTAGTACATTGATCTGCATCCCTGGCTTTGAATTTTCCAAGGAAAAGAGGGGAAAGCCAGGTAAGGCATGAGCAGAGCAAGATAATAGAGATAGAGAGCGGAAGAGAGAGACTGTGTGTGTGTGTGGGGAGTGACGCGTGTGTGCATACATTAGATTAGATTAGACGACGTAAAACCGGGGGAGGCATCCAACACACACACATACACACAAGCACACACAAACATACTGTAGTTGAGAGTGTAGTGAAAGTCTTGAGTGAAAATTCAACATATAACTGTGGTTTTTCCCTCCCTCTCTCTCTCTCTCTCCTTTTCCCATCCACCAGAAAACCACACTAGAAATTTACCTTCTCAACTCGACTATGTGTGTCTGTGTACATGGAGGAGGAGGGAGGAGAACCGAATTTCGGATTTCCCAATGTAAACCCCGGTACAGTATACAGTGTACCTCCGTACACTCTTTACTCTATACAATGTGTTTACATATGAAGGGCTAGTATGATTGTCATTGTAATATATTTGTTTGCTCTCTCTCTATCACACACACAGCATCTCTTTTCTCCTAGTAGTGGAGCCGCTATATAAATGCATGAAAAATGGATGCACATACAGAGAGGAGGAGAAAGCTTTCGTGTTTGCCTTATCTGTTGCTTGACTCTATGATATGTGTTAAAATTAACTATGGTTTATGAGAAAGATGCAAAGAAATGACATGACGGGTCGAGAAGTTTTACACAACTGAATTT